>CM070647.1:39161585-39379085 GCA_036346575.1 Dendrocalamus sinicus | reverse complement strand
GAAATGAATCGAACTCAAGCGAGTTTAATTTTTTAGCTAAAGCTCAGTAGAAACTCAAGCCAAGTTTAAATTGGAATTTGAATCTGAATTTGTGCTCGAGCTCGGCTCAGTCTAAACTTGAGTAAGCCCGAGTTCAGCTTGTTGAAACTCGATAACAACGAAAATAATTTATTATGCACTAATTTTCATTAATAAAAAGGTTCGAGTTCGAGCTCGACTTAAGTAAACTTGATAACAGTTAAAATAATTCAAATATATACTAATTTTTAACAATAAGAAAAAACTCGAACTCGAGTTCAACTCTAGTAAACTCGATAAGAGTTAATATATATCACTATTTAAGTTTAAATCGAGGCTCACAAACTATTCAATATCAGCTTGGTGAAGCTCACGAGCTCGAGATCAAACTCGAGTTCGGCTCGTTTAAAGTTCAAGTCGAGCTCGAATTGAGTCTAGAATGAGCCAATCTCGAGTAACTCACGAGCCTCGAGCTTTTCTTACAGCTAGGGGTGGAAACGGATCGGATACGATCGAATAATCTTAAATACGAATATAAATCCACATTTTTAAAATGAATACAAATTCGAGTATTTTTAAATACGAATACGAATATTCTCGAATATGAATACGGATATTTTCAAATACGGATTTTTCTCGGATACGAATATCGGATAAAACGGATTCCTAGCGGTTTTACCAATTTTTCACTGGTTTTTGACCGATTACCGATTTTAAACCGCCTAAATTCAAAATTTTAATAACAAAAATCATACGTATTTTTCATGGGTTCTAGAAATGGATTGAATATGAATCGAATAGTCTCGAATACGAATACGGATACGAATATTCTCGAATACGAATGCGAATACAAATATTCTCAAATACGGATACGAATATTCTCAAATACGAATACGAACATTTTCGAATATGGATTTTGCTTACCATATTCGCGTTTTCTCGAATACGAATATCGGATAAAACAAATTATCCGTTACCATTTTCCACCCCTAATTACAGCCTTACAGAAGACTAGTGTGGGGTTGTTAGGGCATGTATAATGGTACATGCTAGCTATTTATAAGTCTGTGTGATATATAATTTTGGATGATATAAAAGAGACAGAAGGAGAAAGAGAAAGATGATGGCTCCTTCTTTTCAGCTTATTTCAGCTTATGACATTCCCTGAATAACAAACAAGACGGTTTCTTCATGTTTTTTGAAACGACTTATCGGGACATCCTTTTTAAAGCGGTTAGGTTCACTCGCACAAGCGCTCACGCTATGGCTAAAATCCATCAGCAACAGCCATAAGCCATTAGTTGCGGCCGAAAAGAACCCACCTGATGTATACTATTTAATAGACGGTCTTATAGATGACTTTCTATTGTGTATAACATTATGTAGATAATTATATAGACAACTTATTAATTATATGAGGTAAATACAGACAAATATAAAGGTAATATATTGTATGAGTTGCCTTTAGCCATGTCTAATAGATAAGAGGAAGGTATATCATAGGGCTTGCTCCAAAAGGTTGATGGTCGTGGCTTTTTAGTTTTTTTATGTATTTTGGTAGCAAGACACTGTAGCAGTTGTTAGCTTTTCTGAATCAAAAAATAAAAAAAGAAAAATTAAAAACACTACTATATTTTTAGAATAATACAAATAAATAAAAAAACTCAAAAAAATCAAAACAAAAAAGCTGGCTTATGGCAGCGCTAACTCAACTCATTACTGTGGGTCATGGAGGCTGCATACGGTGTTGAGCAGAGCGCGCAGACTTGCGGCCGGCCGGCGAGCGAGCTGCCATAACTTCACGCCACCAACCGACGCTCAACTCAAATCAAGCCCCTCTTGAATGCGCCTGCCCGCTCACCACCACCTGCAATTTCCGCCACTCCACCCCCGCCGTCCGCCGTGGCGACCGCATCGGCCACAGCCAGCTCGGCCATCCCCCCCCCGGTCGCACCTCCGTCCCCGTGCCCCTTCGCGGCGGCCGACTGAAGCGGCAGTCCCAGATCTGCGCTGCGAGCAGCATGGCCGTCCCCCCCACCCGTCGCAGGTGCATCGGCGTCCCCCTCCGCGGCGGCATTGGCAAGCGGCCCACCCACTGAGTCCAGCACTCGCAGCTCGGCCGTCCCCCTCCGCGCGCCGCCCAACGCGTGACTCGAGATCTGCGCGGCGGGCAGCTCGGCCGTCGCCCCGCCGCGCATCGCCCTCCCCCTCCGCGGCGCGGTCGGCGTCCCTCTCCGCGGCGCCCTCAGCATCCCCCTCCGCGGCGGCATTGCCAAGTGGCACGCCCACATCTCGGCCATCCCCCCAACCGTCGAAGCTCGGCCATCCTCCGAGACCATCGTAGCTCCGTCGCCGTGCCCCTCCGAGCCGAACGCCACTCCCAGATCCGTCACCGCGCCCACTTGGAGGTACACCCTTGTCGCATGCCGACCCTTCCATGTATATCGTTCCGCTGAATTTTTACTGCTTTACGGTTGCGTACCATGCATAAATTCCCGCATGTCCCAACCGCGCACTTGGGCGCGATGCCTGCAGATGGCCCTAGCGACCTGGACCGATGAGAGTACCCATGTGTTCCTGTAAGTATGCGCCGAGAAGGTGGAGGCGAACAACCGGCCGTATTCGAGGTTGAACACGCAGGGCAAGCAAAACCTTGTCCAGAAATTTACGGAACGACTGGCTTACAATACACAAGCAAACAGATGAAGAACAAATGAGAGCAGCTAGCTCGTGATTACAACAAATGGAAAACATTGGAACTTCGTGCCATGGGGTTTGGGGTCGATCCTTCCACAGGCAGCATTGATGCAAGTGATGACCGGTGGGCGACTGCGGGTGGAGTAAGTTTCAATTTTCATGTGCGCTGCTATTCACATTACACCGGTGATATGACATCGTGCATTGCAAGGAAAATCTGAGATGAGGAAGTTCAGGGCCATAGTCGCCAATGACGAGGACCTCCTAGAAGTCGTGTTCGGTAACACCACCACCACGAGCAAGTGCGCATTCGTCCCGGGTGTGGATGACATCGACCTGGACATCGAGGACCTCGACGCAAGCCCAGGAGGAGATGGCAGCACCATGCATTCCCCTATGCAGGCCCCTGCCAGCGGTGCGTCGGCACGTAGTACCGGAAGCAAAAGGCCATGCCCTGCACCTTTGCACCCGAGCAGCAGTCGCACAAGTAAGCGCACTGAACGTGACGTGCATTTCAAGTGCCTGGTTGACCTTTATGAAGCGCAGGTGAGCATGCAGCCCGCAAGCCTGATGTCTGGCATGAGTGTCACATCCCCTGAGCTGCACCACCCAACAGAAGACGTGCATCAACTGATGAAACTGGTGACAGAAGCAGGTGCGCACGAAGGAACCGATGAGCACTACTATGCAACGCAGCTTTTCATGAAGCCGGAGTGCCGCGACAGCTTCTCCATACTGCAAACGATTGTTGAGTTATGCGGTTCGTTGCCGAACATTTATGTCTATTTACCTTTCGAATTGACTGCTACCCGTGTTTTCCAACTGCGGTAGTGTGCATGTGACAATCCCCTGGTTTATTGAAAATATGCTAGCTTATTGCTCTCTGTCTGTTTTATTGAACTGTGATGTCTGCTGCTGCCGACGGCGCTCTGTATGTCTTCTGCTTCTGTATTTGTGCTGCTGACGGTGCTCTCTGTTGCCGCTGTGCTTACTGCTGCTGTGCTGCCGAACTGCCTGCTGTGCTTACTATTGCTGTGTTGCCGAACTGCTGCTGTGATTACTGGTTCTGTGCTGCTGAACTGCTGCTGTGATTACTGGTTCTGTGCTGCCAAACTGCTGTTGTGATTACTGGTTCTGTGCTACCGGACTGCTACTATGCTTACTGCTACTGTGTTGCCGAACTTCTTTGCTGTCTGCAGCTTCTTTGCTCTAATCGAACTGCTTTCTGCTTCTTTGCTTCTAACCAAACTGTCTACTATGCTTTGCTTGTAACCGAACTGCATGGGTTTGCTGTCTATGCAGTGATGGCAGACGACGGCATGGGTTTGCCCGTGTTGCAAGTAGCCACGGCCCTATACTCTGATGACGATACGGATGTCGACGAAGAGGCATGGGTTTGCCTGTGTTGCAAGTAGCCAGCGGTGCATTTCGGTCAAAGTAATGTCGTAATTTTTCTGTGGAACGTCATTACTACATGCACAGTGTTGCCTCCTGAAGTCTCAGCTTATTGGAGCATTAGTTACAGCATTTCAAGTGCTACAGTACTTCCTTCAGCCGCTATAGTACTTTTTCAGCGACTACAGTATTTTAAGCTATAAGCTTTCAGTTTTCAGCCGAACCGAGCACACATATAAACAACCACGGTCGCCACTACTGTCCTGTGCTACTGTCCACACTACTGTCCATGTCTAGGGGGACAGTTCATACATGCCCAAGCCTAGGCACCGGAAAACAGTACCGTACAAAAAAGTAATCAAATGATGTCAAAATCTCCCGCGCCCTTTTTTTCCAGGAACCTTCACTCTCTCTGTCCCTCTCTCTCATCGTTATCCTGCAGGTCGTCGATCTCCAGCTTTCTCAAGTGCTACTACAAAAAAGAAAAAGAGAAAAAAAAAAGCTAAGCAACGAAAACAATAAACTGCCCAAACCTATGACCGTACTTGCGCCCACAAGATAATCAAAGCCCCATGTGCCTCAACTAGTATCTCGCAGATTCCCGGAACCTGCACAAGCCGATCCGTCGCCACAGACGCAGTAATCTTGGAAACAAAAATCATCACCCCGCGCGCCCTATATAAGGCGCGAGCAAACCCCCCCCGCCTCCTCATCGATCTCAAGCTAAACCAGCAGCTTAATTTGGATGGATGGATTGATTGGTTGATTGCTCCGCCTGGTCAAGTTGTTCGTTCTCCTTGGTTTCATTTGCGATTTGAGCGCGCCTGTTCGCGTTGCACCACAAGAGCAGAGATAAGATGGACAAGCTGAGCGTGCATCACGGGCAGCACAACGGCATCTCCAAGCCGCCGTTGCACCACCACGGCCACGGCAAGGGCGGGGGGAAGGGGAAGGGCGGTGGGAAGGGGATCAGGGTGGTGTACATCGCCAGCCCCATGAAGCTCACCGCCAGCGCCGAGGAGTTCCGCGCCGTCGTGCAGGAGCTCACCGGCCGCGACTCCAACGTCGCCGACCACGACGTCGCGGGCGCGCCCCCATCCTACTCCTCGCTCTGGCGAGCCTCGCCCACGGCGGGTGCGGCGGGCGGCGCCCACGCTGTACCGCCCACGATGGCGACGGCGGAGTACGCAGCGAGCGTGGCCGCGCCGCCGCCGTTCCAGAGCATGTACGATCAAACGGCCGGGAGCTTGCTATACGGCCAAGACTACTGGTAGGATTGGACCGCGCGAGTTTGCTTGTTTCGGTTCTACATACCACCATGCATGCATGCGAATACACTATACTTTCTACCGTCTATGCGTAAGATTTGTGCATGCAGCTGCTTCATGTTGTTGTGTGTTCGATCGTCTGTACTTCCTATAATTAGATGTTGATACGAGAGGTGTACGTATTTTTGCTCTTTTGATATGTTTTTCTTCTCTTCTCCGGCCGGCATCGATCGGTTGCATGTATAGATGTATCATGTGTATGAAACAAAGATACGTTCGTAGAGCAAGCTATTCGCTGGTTCTTGGAGCAATTTTTGTTTTTTGTTTTGAGGGCAGTGAACTGGTCAGAAATGGATCTTAATTACCAGTAGTATGTAGTACTGTCTAAAGAGAAGAGGAGATGCAACTGAGATGAGATATGTAAACCTTTGCCCAGTCAATCGACGAGCTGTTTTCAAATGATCTCACGATCTTCTTAATTAATTAAACACCACATGACCACACATGCACTTCTGCATCCTACCTATCGGCGGGTCCTCCTTCGCTCCCGCCGTATCATCAACAGAGATGAGTTCGGCATGAATTTCTTCATTCAAGAAATACATTTTTGTCGGTGCAACTTATCCGTTCTTCATACACGAGCAGCAGTAGCTTTATAAGAAAAACTCTCGATGTCAGTAACCTACCTCCGAGAAGATTTCTGCCTTCTTCTTAGAAACTTGGATGGTCAGGGAAGCATGATCACAACATCCCATACAACTTCTTGACACTTTGTTGTTTTTTGGGGCACGGAGCAGCTTCCTCCGAACCCTCCATTGGCTCAGAATCATCTGTATGTACCAAGAATGTTATGATATACTGATTAAAAAAATTCAGGTGAAAAGAAACTTTTGATGCTAAGTCTTTCGATCCTATCTTCTTGTAATATTCCAAACTTTGTCTTATTTAAAATTTTATTTTTAAATTAATTATTTTAATTATTTGGATTTTATGTGTAATCCTGGAAGGTAATCTTAATTCCAATTCAAATTTAAATTCCTAATCTAGAATTCAAAATTCAAATCTCCAGAAAATAACAATTCTAATTTTCTGGGCTAGACCCATTTTTCTTGGCCAATCTCTGATGTGATCACGTCACCAACATGTACGACCATAGCGGCCAATATCAAGATTGAACTAAAGGTGAATTCGTTTCTTCAACTTCAACACATTTTAAATGAGAATATGATGCTACCTAATGATGAAAATATATACATTTGTAGCACCACATCACTTCGGAACCAATTGAAGCAAGGGTTCAAGTTGGACAGGTTTTGGAATCCAATTTGGCCTCCAGATCAATTCGGATTCAGCTTGACAAGTCAACTTCAAACGGCCATAACTTTTGATCCAGAAGGTTTCTCGAGGCCCGTGAGTACTCGTTGGAAAGCTCTTGCAGTCTACTTTCAGATGGATCTAGTCTCACCTCCAAACTCCACTCGAGCAGATCAAAAACTGCGAAATAAGTTACATTATTTTTCCAATCCGAGTCAAAGTGGGCTGAGGCCCTTGTAACTTGGGCTATTTAGGCCGGTACTGTTCATGTGAACAGTACCATGGCTGTGTGAACAGTAATCATGAATAGTACCACATCCCTTTTCATTAGATAAGTGGGGCTTCCCCCTCCCCTATTTAAGGTGGTCGCACCCCTTTAGTTTTCCTTGGGTTTTTCTTAAGAGATTATTCTGCTTAGCAGTTTCACCGCATGTTCGGTTGAGAAACCCCAACTTGTGAACTTAAACATTATTCGCAATTTCAGATTGCATCTTAAACTCTCTTGCTTGTGTTCTTGATTCGCTTGCAGGAGATAGCCTTCTTGGCGAGGTCAATCGTGTTCAAGACGGTTGATAACCAACGAGTAGTGGTGTAGTTATTGCGAGGGTTCGATCTGTTTTGGTGAGCCTTTGGATCATCAACGTCGAGATCTCCATAATCGACTTATCGGTACCTCTCGGAAGATCGGGCCATCGTCACATCAGTTGGTATCGAGCAACGGTTGCCCGTGAGGTAATTCTTGTATCCCTAGTTAGTAGATTGGTTTTATTTCCTATAGTCCAGAAAAAAATTGCCCCACAAAAAGAGTTAATTTTATTGTCCAAACCCCGTTGTGCCTTTCAATCTGTTAGTTTTGGTTTGCTAAATTGAATTTGTGTCCATATTAGCATTGTCTAGTTGCTGATCATATCTTTGTTCCATTAAAAATCCAAACAAAAGAAAAATTCCCCACCCCAAACCCTAATTTCCAATTTCGGCTGATTTTTCCTTTCTTTGCAGCCGCCACCAAAAACATCATAACTTTTGATTCCGAGATTATTTTTGAGTATCTATCTGTAAAATTTCACGTCATTCCAGCAAGGCAGTTAAGAGATATGTGCGGTGAAAATTGACCCAATTATCTGTTTTGAATCTGCAACAGTCAGCAGTTGTGATTTTTATGTGAATTTCTGTGTCGGGTTCAGGAAGTTGGCCCCAAAATAAAATCTGTAAAAAAAGCCGTCAGAAAATAGAGAAAAAAATAATCAGTAAAAAAGAGGCATCTGACAAAAAGTTACGGCCAAAATACCGACGTGCTGTCCAGTAGACAGAAATCTTCAGTTTTCAGTTTTGGGTCAATCCTTATGTTCTTCAATTCCAGATTGCATTGGATTGAATTATCTTGTATTTATCACTCCTACACATTGCCATACACTTGTTTTTAGCCTTCTTCCATTCTTGGTTGATCAGCAACTTAGGCTAAATGCTAGATACGAACTATAATTCAATTCTATGCAATTTCTGAAATTAAATGATTGTTCTCCAATGCTACATATTGTGCCTTCCAAGCTCCACATACTCTTGATCAGAATAGGTTCCCTCTTGCAATCGTACCCACACTCGACATGGTATCACGAACCAGTCACCGGTTGTACCACCTGCTGCATTGGTAAGAACACTTGTAAGAGTATGGTAAGACGCTTGACAATGTGTGATTCCACCTTCCACCACCTAGTAGTTGATAGGGATAATACCTTTGGGTTGTCTTTTATTTTCTACTAACCATGACAGGTGAGTCGTCTGATGATCAAGAGTGTGTTTTAAAAGGAGAGTTCATGAAGCTCTTGGATGAACCACACATCGATAGGAAGCTTCAAGCTTCGACGGATAAATTACAGTGCTCCATCAATTCCATCAATGAGAGTATTGCAGCACTCACTACACACCTTGAAAGAATGGTGAATCGGCCGCCAAACAATGGACGCGAGTATGATCACTATGCAGGCCAAGATCTCGAAGAGGGAGATGATAATGAGAGACAAAACTGTGACGCCGGAGCTGCATTTGCTGCCCAAGATGCACGACACCGCCTACATCAAAACTGTCATAGTATGGGAGGTACTAATTTTCAGCACCACAATGCTCGTGCTAATGATGACCCATTTGCTAAAGTCAAATTTACCATACCATCTTTTGCGGGTACTTATGATGCTGAAACTTATCAAAATTGGGAGATGACAGTTGAACAAAAATTTAATGCCCATCTAGTTCCTGAAGTGCATAGAGTCAGACAAGCTACTAGTGAATTTAAAGATTGTGCTATCATTGGGTGGACTCATGTAGTTAATTCTGCTTTAGCACCTGAAACATGGGATAAATTGAAGGTACCTATGCATGCTAGATTTGTTCCTCCCGCTTTTGAACATGAAATGCATAAGAAATTGCAGCGCTTAGACCAAGGTAATAAATCTGTCGAGGAATATTATCAAGAACTATAAATAGGCATGTTGCGTTGTAATGTTGTAGAAGATGAGGAGGATAAGATGGATCGTTTTTATGGGGGCTTAAGGCGTGAGATTTAGGACATAATTGATTACAAAGAGTATAACAATATGAATAGATTGTTCCAGCTTGCTTGTTTGGCAGAAAAAGAATTGCAGGGTAGGCAACAAAGGACAAGAAGCAACTTTGGAAGTACGTCTACATCAAGATCGACGCCTGGGCAAGCCAAAATAGCCCCACCTCCTATTTTTCGAGCTGCTTCCCCCTCTGTGAGTAGGGCGCGTTCAGCAGCACCTCCGCCACCATCACGCACATCCGAGACGAGCAAATCTACTAGTGTGCAAGCACCAGCACAGAACTCTTCATCGGTTACTTCCACGGGCCGTACGACGGGCATTGTGTGCCACCGTTGTAAAGGGATGGGCCACGTCATGAGAGATTTCCCAAGTCAGCGGGCGTACATTGCGACAGAAGATGGTGGTTATGTAAGTGCTAGTGATGTTGAGGATGAATATGATCTCGCAGCTAACCTTGCAGGCAATGGTGATGATCATGCGAACAAACTTGTGTTTGTGCCCTTTTCTGTGACTAACAACTTGCAGGTAGTTGAGAACCATGCCAAATAGGAGCATGAGCTGATTGAATCACTGACCCCATTGGTTGAGAATGAAGATAAGGAGATGAATGCACTTACATCATCTGAGGAGAGCCAAAAAGGTAAAGAACATGGTGCTATCATCGCTCACGCATCTGATTTGGTGCTACAACAAGACATAGAGCAACCTTGTGAGTGTATACCTGCTGTAGTGCAATCTTTTGATATTTCTTGTGTTGACTTAAATGAACCATGTGCTGATCTAAATTCTCATAATTTTGCACATGTCGAATTAATAACACATAAAGAAGTTTTGACTAGAATTTCTCCTGCTAATTTATTGTGTTACATCATGTTAGATCTACCTATGAAATTGTCACATGCTTTGGAGAAAGTTTCTGAACTTACATGTTCGAAATTCTTATTTAGTATCTACACCTCTGGATATAAGTTTAATTTGATTGGAGATTATGGTGTGGAAAATCAATTTCTTGTATATCGAATATGCATAACTTGCGATCACATAGATGAATTGAAACTTGTTGTTTGGGACAACAATTCTTGTATGCTGAATCATGTTCAATGTGAGAGGGAAGTAAAATTTAGTACTCATCCAATGCCTATGTGTTCATCTCTTTTTGCACCATCTAGTATGGACAATCTAAATAAAGATAATGAATTATGTCAGAACATACAAATCTCTTCACCCTTGTTAGATAAATTTGCTATTGTTCGATTGAGATATGATTATATGGATGAACTTTGTTTGATTCCAAAAGTTGTAATTTTGCCCATATGTGTCACCACTACAAGTTTACAAATTCAACGATTTGAATTGCATAAATGCTACACTTACATTTGCAAAACAAGTTGCAATAAGTACTATGTGAGAAATTTCGAATTTCTCATTAACATATATGATTACTCTTGGGTTAATAATACAATGAACTTTTATGATCATTGCTGTTTTATAACATTAAGTGTGCAACAACGAAGAACTGTTAAAACGGATGACATATACATATACCATGCATACACCTTGGCTTCTTGTTACCATATTATCAGCTTATCAAAAGCCGAGGACGGCTTTGTTTGCAAGAAGGGGAGGATGATAAGAACATGTACCCTATGGATACAACCATATTTGCTATACCTGTTGTTCCAATTACAAGTGCTCCTACGCATCACTTAAATTATGAGGTGAGCTCGTTTCAAAGAGATTTTACATTATTTGATAAAAAAACTTATGATATTACATAATGAGAGTTTGTTGCGTTCGTTATCATGTACCAAGATTTATGATCAAGATCATGCAATACATGACGCTACACCTATGTTAAAACCGAGGACGGTTTTCTGTCAAGAAGGGGAGGATGATGTGACCACGTCACCAACACGTACGACCATAGCGGCCAATATCAAGATTGAACTAAAGGTGAATTCGTTTCTTCAACTTCAACACATTTTAAATGAGAATATGATGCTACCTAATGATGAAAATATATATATATTTGTAGCACCACATCACTTTGGAACCAATTGAAGTAAAGGTTCAAGTTGGACAGGTTTTGGAATCCAATTCGGCCTCCAGATCAATTCGGATTCAGCTTGACAAGTCAACTTCAAACTGCCATAACTTTTGATCCAGAAGGCTTTCTCGGGGCCCGTGAGTACTCGTTGGAAAGCTCTTGGAGTCTACTTTCAGATGGATCTAGTCTCACCTCCAAACGCCACTCGAGCAGATCAGAAACTGCGAAATAAGTCACGTCACTTTTCTAGTCCGAGTCAAAGTGGGCCGAGGGCCTTGTAACTTGGGCTATTTGGGCCGATACTGTTCACGTGAACAGTACCACGGCCATGTGAACAGTAACCATGAATAGTATCACATCCCTTTTCATTAGATAAGTGGGGTTTCCCCCTCCCCTATTTAAGGTGGTCGCACCGCTTTAGTTTTCCTTGGGTTTTTCTTAAGAGATTATTCTGCTTAACAGTTTCACCGCATGTTCGGTTGAGGAACCCCAACTTGTGAACTTAAACATTATTCGCAATTTCAGATTGCATCTTAAACTCTCTTGCTTGTGTTCTCGATTCGCTTGCAGGAGATAGCCTTCTTGGCTAGGTCAACCGTGTTCGGCACGGTTGATAACCAACAGAGAAGTGGTGTAGTGATTGCAAGGGGTTCGATCTGTTTTGGTCGGAGCCTTTGGATCATCAACGTCGAGATCTCCACAATCGACTTATCAGTACCTCTCGGAAGATCGGGCCATCGTCACATCAATCTCCTTCCGGTTTCTTTGTGATTTATTCTCCCATTTTTCTTTAATCTCATTCATTTCCAAACCAAACCAAAACCGAAGCCAACGAATTCAAGACCATTTCTATCTCTTCCAAGGCCTTAGATACGACCCAACCTCCCTCAATCCCGTCCAATCCCTATCAAATCTCCTCAAACCCCAAAACATTGGCATCACCGAGAGCCTGTCGTTCCCGAAATTATTTGTCACCCCGACTCATGTTCCAAGCACTTCGGTGAATTTCTTCTAATTCCTTTCACGTCATTGTGTTCCCAAGTATCTTGCACCCTCATGTGAAGTTAATTTGATTTCATGTAGTTGTTTGATGGGAATCGAGTTTTTCTAGAAAATGATCTACATTGTCTTCCGTCGTCGATTTATCGCCTTCGGTGAGCCAAAACCCAATTCATTGCTATTGAACAATCATCATCACCTACTCCACATGTTCTATACCTTGGTTTGTCCAATGCATCACTAAGGAGGTCCACCACCAGACTACCCCATGTTTCCAACACCTGTCACTGTCTGCCCATTCCGTTCATCCTCTAGCCAAGCCGACCTCACCTATGCGTTCCTTGGGTTGAGGACATGCCTATACTCACCCTTTTTCTCTAAGTTCCATGCGCGTGTAACATCGCCCTCGTCGACCCATGCCACTGCAGCCACCGGCCACACCGGCTTGCACTGCCGTGGGCCATCCCCTCCCTGGGACCCCACCACTCTATTTTCCCCTTGCCCAATCTCCCCTAGCCTCTCCTCACCGACGCACGTCCACGCCAGAGCCACTGCCCGAACCGGCCGAGGTGCTCCTCTGTTCTTCCTTGACTTCCTCTGTTTCTTCTTCTTTGTTCTTCATTGAGTGCATGATAGCAGGGCCCCACAAGTCATACTCCCCATTAATTCCAAGAAATCTAGCAAAAATAAGATACCCAGGAATATGCCTTTGTTTTATAATTTCAGCATTTTCCATTCTGAACAATCTTTCAATCACTCATTTTCTGTCCTTCAAACTCTGAATCAAGTGATTCAAGTTCCTAAATTCATATAAAAACCTAATCTATCTTGCAATATAAATTTTTTATTTTTGATGTTTTTTGTATTTATTTATTTGTGCTTTCTTATTTTTTGCATAGAACCTGACATCGTCGAAGAAGTTCCCGACCAGCAACAAGAGACCTCAGCCACAGTCAACGAAGGCAAGTCTTCATTGACCATGTTGTACCTAGTTTTATCAAAATTACTTTACTGTTTCAAATCTACATGCATTGCTATGTTATATAAAATGTTAACTTCTGTCTTAATGATATTAGTTAATTCAATATTGTTATACCCTCATTTGATGTTGATATCCATGTACCATTATCACCTTAGGCTATCTTTGTCTCAGTATTGAGATTATAATATTGTTTGATAATTTTAGAATAGTAGAATTGATTAGACAAGCTATTCAATTATTATAATTCTAGGGGTAGAAAATTGATATCTTATGCCTTAATCATTTCATTCTAATAACCTTGTAGTAAAAGGTATTGTTGCTATTTATAAACTAAAATGAAATGATAAAAATGATTTTAGACTTGGGCAGATGGTAAGGTTGGATTGGTGCAGATTGAGCATGAGAACTTGTATCGTGAAAGTACTGCTTTAGTTAATTAAGGACTGACGCTTGTGATTGTCCAAATTAAGTACTACCATACAACCACAAGTCTAAATAGCTATAGCCTGGCTAATTAATTTACAATGAGCTAGCTTAGATTCCAATAGAATGCTGAATGTGGGGTGCCAGATAGCGGCATTGCCACACGACATAAGAGGGAACTTTTGACTTGGGTGTATCGAACCCATTCAGCGGTGAAACTTTAGCTGCAAAGTCAGGTTGGGTTGGAGTATTATAAAGGCCTTGTGATAATCGCTGAGTCGCACACCCTTGAAAGTGTGTCAAATGGACATTATAAGCTGATTATCTCTTGTGGGTAAAGCTGTATAACCTCTACAAATAAAACTATTCGAATAGTCACACCCACGATCAAGGGCGGGCAAGGTGCACTGTCACATGGTAGATTTATGGTTTTATTTTTAAATGAGCTTGGGGAAATCTAGGAGTAGTTAAAGCTCTTAGGTGTTTGTTCTGGTAGATCGAGCCAATCAAGTAGATAGAACCTAATTCATTGAGCTTTGGCGGATAGAGCCTTACACTACTATAGAAAATGTCATCACAAACAGTTCAAAAATGTCATTACAGATGGTTTCATGAGCCATCTGAGTTTATGGGTTAGTAATGACATGAGGTAATCACCGACGATTTTTGAACCATCTATGACATATATTATCATATATGGTTATTAACTCATAACTGTCTGTGATAGTTGAGTTTGTGATATTCTTTCATATTCCTAAATCTATTTCTATTTGTTGGCTAGCCTCAGGAAAGGCTAACCATACCCTCTAAAACAATCAGAACACAACAAGTACTTGTATACATCTAATTCACATTCATTTCAAAAACAAGAACATTTATTTTACAAATCAATTAGCTGAAATGAAATAAAATAACCATGCATGAACAAATACACACATGTACTTAAGTTCAATCTTATTCCAAATAAGTTCAATAATCTACATTGTGGAACTCCTCATCTTTTCTTATGACCTGAGATATCAAGGAGTACACACATTGTCCTCAAATTTTTTTGGAGCTCGGCCTGTTGCAACACAGTTGTAGCGATAGTCGCAACTTTTGGTAGGAAGATCAATGTTGTGCACACATATAAATTGATAAGTATGAAATAATTATTGCAAGATTAACAAACCTGAGGATAATTGGTCTTCACGGAACCGAGTAGTTCCATGTTGTGGCAAACATAGTATCCACAGATGTTGCCTAACGGCTGCTAGTGGTACTGAAAAAACAGAATTTGTTAGTTCAAGAGGCATTATTATGAAGTGTTATATAGGATCAATGTGTACCAGTAAATATCAAGAAATCTAAATCGTGTCACAGGGCATTGATCCCTCTCTTGGGTTTCCATACAGTAGCAACATATGAGATGAACGACCTACGTGATTCCAAAATTTTAGCCTTAGTCATTGTGAAGGAAGGAAAGACTACATTATAGTTATCTATGGAGGAAATATATTTACTTGTCGATTAATTGTTGGATAACTATGAAGTTGGTTTTGGTCCTCTTTAGGAAATCAAGGTATATTATCTTGTTCTATTTTGGTATAATTACAATTATAATCCAGTAGAACCTACACAGGTATATTATCATGGTCATTAATCTAGGTTCGTGTTGCTTATAAATTACAAATCAACAAGTATAGCTACTAGTACAACACTTACCCCTGGTTGTAGGACAAAAGTATGAATTCCTTGTTGTGGTAAGCCACAAATGTTGTCGTCATGTAATTACCAATGAAGGATGCATTCTCCTTAATAATATTCATGGAGACCAAGTGTGAGTCAAGAAAACCTACTTGTGATTTCGTTAATTTGGCTCTAGTCACCATGTATCGATTTATATATACACACGCACAAAAGCAAGGAGTTATATATGACATTTATCAGTATTATATGAATGTAGACCGTAATTGTACACACTTACAAAGAAAGAACAAAGGGTAAGGAAAGGGAAAAACTCAAACCAAGGAAAATAGAAAGATCAAAGGAGTAACATACCTTTGATCTTCATTTGCACATCCAACAAGGAAAAATTATTTTCCTTAGAATCTTTAAGGAGTTGCTTGTTCATGGTATCTGTAGGATCGTTGATAGCAATCAGAGGGGGGTGAATGATTGCTACACACAGCGGAAACTTTTTTTAAAATTTTCTGCCTTTTTAATTGTTTAATCTGCAAAAACCAGAAATAACAAAAATAGGGAAACAGTTTTTTTCTGATTTTACTGTAGCGTGGTACTGTAGCAAAATACTGTAGCAGCGAAAAACTTCCAATCGATCAGCAGCGAAACATGCACATTTTTTACTCAATCTTCCAATCAATTTTTAATTAAAACTAATACATATATTTAAGTAAGAAAAATACGTAGACATAGATCAATGCATAGAGAATATATAGGAATCAAATAAACCTAGAAAAAGGATAATAGATGCGAAATAAAAAACTCACAATCTTTATTAAAAATGTGGGTACTATTCATCCATCCATCGATCGTATCCAGCACCGCACCTCCTTTGTTCACCCGTACCGCGCCGTCCTAAAGGCGTATTTTCTCTTCTCCACGGCCCCGCTCCTTTTTTCACCAATACTCTACCAACCAGTGGCTGCATATATATATATATATATATATATATATATATATATATATATATATATATATATATATATATGAAGCCTCTTTTCTACTCCCGGGTGTAATTACACCCTATGTCGTATCTCACAACGTAGGGAGTATCTCGCGTAACGGAGGGTATGTACATGTAGTATACGAGTATTTAAGACCATATAGGTAGTATGAACAATTTTTCAGAGGTGGTATGTATATTGTTTTGACATACTCCTTTTTATGTGCGTATATGAACGTATTTATAAAATACGCTAAAAATTGTGGACTCCCTTGCAATTTTTTCATATGGTTTATATTGGAGTATCTTATAATTAGTATATGACTATACCTAAAGTGATAAAGGAGTATTTCAAATTTGTTTAGGTGGTATATTATAGGTGGGTGTAATTACACTGAGTATATATATATATATATATATATATATATATATATATATATATATATATATATATATATATATATATATATATATATATATATATATATATATATATATATATATATATATATATATATATATATATGCAGCCCCTTAAAACACCTCTTCAAACTCTACTTAAAATCCTAATCCAATTCCAACTAGGCCTTAAAATCCTAATCCAACTCCAACTAGGCCTTAAAATCCTAATCCAACTCCAACTCCAACTAAGCTTGGGCCTTTTCTTTACCTCAACTAGACTTTTGACCACTAATTTTCAAGGGACCCGAAACCCTTCTTAATACGGGTTTTTCACACTCACCACTTTTCTAACGCGTCACGTGTCGAAGCCTCCAGGACCGCACCTCCTGTAGCTTCTCCACTATCATCCACCTTTGATCTCCATGCGCCCCAAGCATGAGCCCGATCATCTCGTGACCTCTTTGACTGTCTGAACCTCGGATCTCCCCATCCTAGTTCTGGTCCACCTCGTCATCGACCATGATCGCCTCCATGTTTAACCTGCACATGCAAAGACAAAAGAACATTTTTCCGGTACAAGTTCGTCCCAACTTGACCAACATCAGCTCACGCACGCACCACACACCTCGCATAATATCGCTAAACAAAATCACCAAATATTCATCATAACAAATTAACCATTATCAATTATTCATCACCAAAATATCCTAAACCTAGCCACATGGTCTAACAGTATCCAAGGCATTGAAGGTTTTCTTTCCTTCTTGAGCTCATCGGTCAGTACCTTGACATTGCTTTTGGACCTATAGAAGCACTCAGAGAGTTAAACTAAATTTCTTAAAAGACATACTTGGAGAATTAATCCCCAAATGAGATACTCACAAAGATTAACTTACTATTCTTCTAGCTTTTTGCAAATAAAGTCTGGCTCCTTCTCGATCTCAAGTGGTTGCTTAGTTAGTTCTCCAACCATATAGCAACTGTCTCGACCGATTACTAATAAAAGAAGGAAGAAAAGGATATTAGTGGATAGGGACAGAAATGAAGGAATTATAGTTTAATGTTCATGAATACTTACTAAGATTACTCGACAAGCAACCTGCTCGTATAGGTGATCGGGTTTACTCCATCTTTGGAGATCCGTGATCTTGCCCCATCAAAGATACTTGAGCCATTCATCATAAAAATGCGGGCTTGCCTAGGAATGTCCTTTGGGTGCAGAGTTCAATCAGCTCCTCCACAAGGTCCTGATCTCCAGAAGTCCAAAAAATTTTGGGAAGAAAGTTGGTTCCTCCATTTCTTCCTCTATGATGTCGGAAGAGGGAGGGACATCTTTCACTTCCTTGACCGTATGGGGAGCCTGACTAGAGCACTCCCCGACCATTGTGATAGACAACTCAAGTGATTGTTCAGTCACTTGAATGGTGATGTCCTTCACTACTTCTGCCAGCTCTACGCTTGGATGCTCAAGTGTTGGAGTCTTGTCAGGGAAAGCCTCTTTCTCCCCTAAAACCACCACGGGTGCTCTAGTGGCAAAACTACTCATAATGCAGCAAAACTTCAACACATGGGGGAAGGTTTAGATTTTAGAGCACACAAATGGAAAGTAAATAAGAGAAAACTCCTTGTGGTTTATACATACCTTGTCTTTCTTACTTTTAATTTGAATTTACCAGGGACAAACCCCAAAGCATTAGAGGTGCTCTTCCTCTTCTTCTTCTCAGCTGATTTCACCAGTTTAGTACTCGTAGGGTTGTCCAGACCTTGCTCAACTTCCATTGGTTGAGCACTTTGGATTGGTAGAACGACCTCCTCTGTCGACCCTTTCTTTGGCTAATCAGAGGTGACCTCTTTGACCTACTGTACATCCTAACCATCAGCTTCATTTTCTTCAATTGTTGTCATGGTTGTTTTACAAACTCCTAGTTCTTTTTCTCTAGTTTTTTTACAGAAGCAGGAGAAGGAGAAACTGAGAAAGATAAAGCATCATAGTAGAATTGTACCTTGTCATGTACAATTGTTTTCTTGGTTTTCACCATCATCTTCTTCTCACTCTCTCATGCAATCACTGCACAAGCACGGTTGATCGGAGAGGATGGTGGTGATGGAGCAGTCGAGGCCCCAACTACGTCCTTGTTAGCCACCTTAGTTAGGTGGTGCCTCTTAATCAAAGGGACATCGTCCTCTGATTCCTCCTCCACAAGACCTTGGTTAACATTGCTGTCTTCCAAAGTCTCTTCCGCACCATCTGCAAAGGAAAATGTTTTTAGTGAGCAATTGACTACTAAGTTGGATTGACTAAAGATATTTACCTTCAGTAGGGCTTTCCTCTCTTCATTAGAGAGTACGACCAAAATCTAAGGGCATCCCTCTTTGTTAGCCGACTCCTTCTCACAGATGTTTTTGACCCTGCTCAGAATTTTTGACAGGGGCAAATCTGTATGGAGGAAGCCATCTGGGCAATCTCTGGTCAGGTCATTAGCCCCTGAGTACATCCACATTGGATGAGCTCAAGCCTTCAGGTGACTAATGCGGCGTGTGATGAAATCACTCACCACATGCCAGTTGGTCTGCCCCTTATTCATCAGGAGGGTAATCCCCTCAATGTAGGAGCCGATTCGACCATGATTCTTGGAGGCTGATTCCCATGACTTGACCTTCAACACTGGATTTCCTTCAAATGTTAGCCGATTGTCACGAGTTAGAATCATGTAGAACCACCTCTTCTTCTATGTAGACCAAGAAGACTTGGAATACATGGGGATATACTCCTTCGTCTTCCTGTCATGGAGACGCAAGGAGCAACTTCCTATGACTGTAAAGGTAGACATAAATGATCAACGTCATAACTGAACTAGGCGCCAAGTTCACCAACTTAATCTCGAAGTGTTTGAGCACCACCACCAAAAACGGGTGGGAAGGTAGCCTAAAGCCGCGCTCCACATAAGCTTGGAAGACGACAATTTCCTCTTCCTCACCTGATAGATAGTGCTGACCCGCCATCTCTTTCCACATGATTAGGCTGAGGTCTAGAATCAAGCCTTTGCTTAACAAAGGTGCGATCTTCTTCTCGGTCATTCCCAATTTCTCCCGATCAGAGTTTCTCCTCACCATGGATATGGATCTGAGACGGAAATGCGCAAGGGGGAAAGCAAGTTTAGGAGGAGATGAAAGGGCTTAAAGTTGTAAAGGTCATTACTAAGTCCGCCGATCCACCTTGTACAGTAATCTCAGCCAGTGGAGGAAACATTGGACCTCTCCGCGCGTCCATCAACAACTGAAGTGTGATAGTCAAGTGATAAGTAAGAGGTTCCACGAACACAAACAACGGCACCTACAAGGCTTGTAAGCACATATCTCAACCAGTTTGCATCTCAGATATGCTCTGATTCTCGGTATACGTAGCATGCAAACAAAGAACTTCCTCGGTCAGGTTTGGGCTGTTTTGGAAATCTAATCCCAAGCAGAACCAACAACCGATACTTTGACCATTTCGACACAAACCCGTGCTACATAATCTCTAAGACACCGTACGTCTAATGCATCGTCGTGTCGTCGCAAGCTACATCTTTGTGCAGTTTCCTTCAGCTCAGTTGGTTAGAGCACATGGCTGTTAACCATGAAAACGGCTTCTCTGCTTCTTTTTCCGTATTTCTCTCGTGTTTTCGTCGACGTGACAAATATCCAGAGCATCTTTCCTATCTCCTCATGTTCCCCTGGTGCTTTAGATGTTTACCACATCGATGAAAATATGAGGGAAATACGAAGAAGGAAACAGGAAAGCCGCGTTGTTAACCATAAGGTCCAAGGTTATTGATCGGCGGATTTGCGACGAAGTATATCGTTATTTTTTTATGGAATGCTAGTTAGGCCCAATTTTGGAACACTGGCTATAGAATCCGACCATGTGCAACGTTATCTTCAATTCATATTGGAAGCAGGCCTTCCCGTGAGTCTGTCCACGCGAATCATTTAGCCCAGCTTTTGGAATCATTTTGGAAACAGGCCTGCCCAGAGTTGGGACGATGAGGGTACTTTTGGAATTTTGCCCTTTTGCTCCCAATTCAGAATCTGGCCCAGGGAGAGCTCGGTACTGCACGGGCTACATAATAAACTAGTACTACACTAGTAGTGTGCCCATGCTAACGCTACGGTAAAATACAAAACAAGATAAAATTTGTAAAAAATAAAACGAACAATCAGATTCATTAAGATTCACGTCTCATATATTGTATAACCAAATATTTTTTGAACCTTGAGTGTGTTGTGCGTCCTCCAGGCAATATTGACGCCGCAATACCGGAAGTTACCGTTGCAATTGCTATTAATCCCTTTGAGCGGACTCTAGCAAGAAGTGCCTTGTATAGGAATGTCTTTCCTGTTCCTCCTGGACCATCCACGAAAAACACCTGGATCTTCTTATTTATGACATGATGTATGATTTCATCAAATCCTGCACGCTGCTCATTGTTAAGGGATTTATATATATCCAAATGTTCTTGGTCGACACCCACAGAAAGTTCCTCCCTAACCTCTCTCATTATGTCATTGTTAAATTCATCTGCATGATACAAAGCAAGACAATACCGAGAAACTTTAATACACAGGAATAATTATAGAATAATATATTTGATACCATATAGTTTATCAAAAAAGAATTGTAAGTTTTCATGCAATAAGATATGCATCTGTGTCCATTCGCTTGAGTTTTATTGGGTGGGAGAGGGATTACCTGTATCATGGACCTCAGGAAGATCATAATTTCTGATATCCTTCCCCATTGACTGAATTAAATCTCGAATGTCTCTAAGCACCATTTGTTCTACTACTGCAGTGTTAGGATTGTCTCTGCTGTAATCTTCAGACAATGATGCCTTGTGTTTGTCCCCCAGACCACGAATATTGGTGGCCTCACAAAATACAAGAATAGTCGCAAATAACCATCGCAGAGCATAAGGCATCTAAAAAGTTGTTGCCTCACTCAAGCAGTCATCTAGCCTCACGCAAATAACGAATATTGGATTGCTTTTCACTTCTTCTTTTCTCATAATTGCTTGGTACTTTTCGGCACACCTTGGTTACAAGACTCCACCACTTTTTATACCCAGTTTCTACAACTCCTACTCGGTTTTGACTACAAGTTACAACTCCGACTCCGACTCCGTTTCCGATACGACTTCTACTCCGTTTCCGATACGACTTCTAATTCCGTCTCCGTCTCAACTTCGATCACTTCCAAACTTTTTAAATGACTTATAAAACAAGATTATTTCCAACAGAGCGGGCGGGAGGGCAGTGGCGGAGACACACTCATGGCCCGACAGAAGCAACTCGAAAGTAAGAATTAGAAGTGCGTGTGTAGAACTTTTGAAAGTTCGGCTTATTTGGGGAATGTAGATCCGGAGTGGTGCGCGTGTCGGGCAGGGGAGGCTGAGTTGCGATAGGAAAGGAGTAAGTCAGCCAAGCGCGCAGTGCGAGGGAGGGAGGTGAGGTCAGCAGGGAAGAGCGTGTGGTTGGGAGGTAGGGCCACGGCGTCAGGAGTTGGCAGGCGGGTGTGAACAGACAAGGAGAAGCGGCCGCAAAAACAGGCTTTAGCGAGTAGCCGCGTGGCCAGGGTGGAACAGAGAGGCGGCGGGGAGGCGAATACTTGAGGACTCCAACGGATGAGGAAGGTGGTTAGCAAAAGGAGAAAGCAGGGTTTCAGTTGATGGGGGGAAAATACTCACTAAGCATCATTAATTTTGGCAAATCCTGCCATAAGGATACTGTAAGTAACGATTGTCAGCTGAGCTCAAGACCCTCATATTTCATTTCCTCAACACATGACAGCAACCCCCGCATATCTCTAGCATATGCATAAGCATGAAAAAGGCTGCATGAAATGAATTAAATTTAATGCAGAGAACAAGCCAGCAATGTGAGCAACCATAAAGACTTTACTAAAGCTAGCTTACAACCACAAACACACATATATGATTATAATAGTATATATTGTAATAGTATACTTTTTCACCATATAGGTCCATCGTATTGAATAATTATTTACACAATTCCTCTAGCTTAGCATTTTATCCTACATCAGTTTGTCTATCATGGGAAAGAAACAACAACGAAGATCGTCAAATAACAGCAAAAATGCACGCATTGGGCTCTATTCCTCTTGCTCTCATGTTCTCAAACATTGCACGAGCATGATGATTATCACCTCGCTTAGCATAATACACAACCATTAGACCAAATTCTCTCCTTGATGGTTGTATCATCAAGATCAAAATAAAGATAATAAATGAATGAGATCAAAAGAGAAATCATAACAATATGAGATGATTCTATTTTCTACGCAGAAAAATAAAATAAAATAGAAAATTCAGTAAGCATCAATTCAACCAACATACTTAGCTGTGCAACTTCCGTAGGAACTTGTGAATGCATAACTATCATTGATTCATCATGCAGATTTTTAAACACTAAATGATTAATATTTTTGAGTTGAAACATAGTTGTTCACATAAAACAAAATTACAGGCTCTCTAACTACAAATCTACAGTAAGTCATAGAATTGCTATTCTCGCACAAGGTTACTTACAGTATATACACAAAATATGAAATATATTGACTACAAGAACTTATATCCACTATCATAGGGAGAGATGCAACATCTGTTGTTCATGTAACTGAAGATCACCTTGAGGAGCAGGCGAGCAGCTAGTTTTTCCAACAGGGCAACAGGCAAAACAAGCACAGCTGAAAGAAATAGCACAAGTGTAATGGAAGCCTGGAACTGAAAGTAATAAATATTTCAGGGAATCCCTCTATGGATTGATCTATTAATTCCAGTGACGGAACCACCGTAGGGGCAAGCCAGGGCAGCTGCCCCGGGTAGCCCGGAGGAAGTCCTCCCTCCCCATACACCGGTGTCATTTTGATTTCGATTGTTTTTGGAACTTCATAAGAAGAATGAAGTCAATGCAGACTTAGTAATTGTATTAGTTAAGAATTTGAACATGTTTTTCAACGATTAGTTATGTTGTTTGTTGAATCAAGTCATACCCCTTTACTTGCATTAAAAGTTTGCCCTGGGTCTCTAAAAATCCTGGTTCAGCCACTGATTAACTACATAATTCATACTATCACTATGTCCTACAAGATGCTACCTGATGCTAGAATAAAGCATCACTGCTTTACCAAAGAATGGAAAAGGGCCCAGGAAGGTTTGACCTTAGCACAGGAAACTGCCATGACCATTTTTGCTCCAGCTTTCGCAATTCCACTTGCTTCAGATTTTGACCCAACCTATAGCAGATGAACCATCAATTAACATCTAAATTGTCATTCAAAAGTGTTAAAAGGCTCGTACTTCAAAATCAAACCAACTTGTATGTTAAGGTTTAGCACTCCCAAGTCCCAACTATACTGTACAAAATCTTGCAGTCCAGCACATATACCTTCTATATTCTCCACGTGAACAAAAAATATATTGCCTGACTCCATGATCTCATGGTCAAAACTATAGTATCAATTTGGAAAATACAGGTGGTAAATTCCACATTTGAATATTCATTTTTTTAGTCAGGGATAATTTCCAAATGATACATCAGGATAATTTCACACACATTAAAAATTACAGGTGTTGAGTAATCCTTGGTAGATAACATTTATATATTTATATTAGATAATAATTACAAAAAATATATTATAATGTAAGACCAAGAAATAGATTCAGGTGCATTTTGGGTGTCTGCACCTCACAGAAGTAATTGATTCTGCATGGAAATCTATCATTGTTCACAATAATGGATCATTGTATCATCATGGAACAAATAATGCTCACACAACATATACATTAGCACTATAGTTTATAACAAATATTGCACAATGATAATTACAGGTAGAGCTTCAAACTGAATAAAAGGAACTTATTTCATTTTAACATGTGCTTTTTAACAATATTGTAACATTGTGCAGCTTAGCTATAACAGACTCATCCTTGCAGTCATGGACTCATGGGTAATCATGAGCACACGTCTATGCAGATAATGATTTGATTTGTGCTAATAGAAGAATGTCAAACACAATAATAAGCTTGTTTAGTATGTATGAAGTGGGTATTGAAACAAAAGAAACGAGCTGAAATGTAAATAAGATACCATACCATGAATCCAGTAATATTTTGAAGGAATATCAAAGGAATATTACGCTGAGCACACAACTCAATGAAGTGGGAACCCTTTAGTGCTGACTCAGTAAACAAAATGCCATTATTTCCAATAATTCCAACTGGCTGCCCACATATCCTTGCAAAACCAGTCACCAGTGTCTGCATAAATGTAAATTGAAACAAATTGAGTTGCACAATGCACAAGATACAGAATGCAAAGGATGGGAACATATGCTATGCACTCACCTTTACGGTGCACTCTACGTACACTCAAACTAAAAAAGTCACAAAAAATTCCAAAAAAATTCTAGATGTAATTCATGGTTTACTCTACCTATATATAAAATTTCAAGTTCAAATTTATTCTATATTAAGAGTACCAAAAAGGAGAAAATTCTAACAAATTTGAACTCTTAACATTTGTTAGATTTTTCTCTTTTTTGTTACTTTTAATATAGAATGAATTTAAACTTTAAATTTTATACATAGGTAGAGTAAGTTTAGAAGTACATTTAGAAATTTTTTTCGGAATTGTTCGTGACTTTTTTAGTTTGAGTGCACCATGAATGTACCGTAAGAGTAAGTGCATAGCATATGTTCCCTTGCAAAGGATAGTCAAGTATAAGAGAGAAATCCTTACTGTTCCATACAATTTTTTGAATTCATCGAATTCACTTCCATCAACTATACGAGCTATTACTGAGCGAATATCAAAAGATTGCTTCACATCAGCTGGTGCAATTGAGCGAAGTTCCTGTACGTCGTACAATGGCTCTTGGTAACCACAAGCAGAACTTTGTACATTTGTTACTTTAGCAGCCAAATGGAGATTCTTCACAATGTTTCTCCCCATTGAAAGCCCATGAAGTTCATCTACATCAATTTACAGTGCGGAAGTTGTCTAAAACATTGCAATAAAATTCAACTTATATATACAGCACAAAACTAAACATAAGAGGTGCATCTTTGGTTTAAAATAGAGAGATTCAAAATGCCACGATGATGTACAAAAGAAAAATAAGAAAGTTAAAGGGAAATGAGTAAAAGCAATAGGCCAACGATGAGAGTCTGGAAATAGTTTGCATGATCAAACAAATCAAGAAAAAAATATGTAGACGAACAAACAAGGGGAAAATGACTATAGTACATCTACACGAGGTCAAACTGTATTGCCAATGTACCACTCAAAATTTGGACCTGCAAATTTAGTTGCGGGGGGAGGTTGGCCGAGCCGTGGCGCCGAAGGACGGCGACGGCGGCGTATATGGGCAACTGCCAGGCGGCGGAGACGGCGACGGTGGTGATCCAGCACCTGGGTGGCGGCCGTGATCACCTCGCCGCCCATCGCCTCCTCGAGCGCCGCGGGGAAGAGCCAGCCATGGGTAGCCAGATACGGCGGCGGAGAGGTCGGATCCGGGCTTGCCGGCAGTGAAGACGCGCCGGATCTAGAGCGAGGAGCCGCCGGCGACCGCCCGAAGAGGCGCAGTGGTCGGGTTCCAGCCAGAGGCGACCAGATCCGGGCCGAGCGGCGCAGCGGCGGATGGATCCGGCGGGAGACAGCGACCACGGCAGCGAGCCGGTGCAGCGATGGCGGCCACAGGTGCGGCGCAGCGACCACGGCAGTGATACGGCCTTCTTGAGTAGGCGCTCGGGCTTGGACGAGAGCCGCGCCGCCATCGCGTGCACGGGCGTGGGGAGCGGTCGCGGTTCGGTCGGCGCCTCGCCGTCGCCGCCGAGGTCGCCTCGAGGTCGTCGAGGGGCTGCGGCTCGGCGGCGCGCGCGGTGGGAGGAGGTGGCAGCGGCGGCACGGGGTGGGGAGGAGGGCGGCGCGCGGGGCGGGAGGAGGCGGCGGCGGCGGCGGAGCGGAGGCGGAGGAGGAGGCGGAGCGGAGCGGAGGGGGAGGAGGAGGTGGCGACGGCGGAGGAGGCGAGGAGGCGGCGGAGAAATCGAGAGGAGGAGGCGCACGGGTTCGGTGGGGAGGCGGGCGGCGGAGGAGGAGGAGGAGGAGGAGGCGGAGGGGTGGGAGGAGGCGACGGGGAGGCGGAGGAGGAGGAGGCGGCGTGTGGGAGGCGGCGGCGCGAAATCCAAGGAGGAGCGCACGAGTTCAGGAGAAGGTGGGGAGGGCGGTTCGGGAGGAGGGAGGGGGACGCAAGGACGTGATGGGGTGGGTTCTGGATTCAATGATGTGCATGATCCGGATAATTTTGGCCTTAGGATCTTCAATGAGTAAGAGAAGAAGGTTTGAGGAGAGATCCAGACCATTCATTTGTATGAAGTTGGATTAATTTGGTACACAAATCTGGGTGGACTTAGATTAGGCATGACTGTGGGGGTGGTTGAGGGGGTGGATTTAGTAAAGAAAATTTTGGTGTATTATAGAGTAGGGTAGATAAACCACGTATTTGTACTGTTGCCTTGCAGGATACATGGTCTTTTTGCCCGTGCGCCGGTCTTGCTCGAGTTCCCTGCTCTTCTACTACTCTTTAAGACGGTGATCAGTTGGGCTTTTTTTTAGTGATTTATGGCTGAAAACACTATAGCTGGCTGAAAAAAATATTATAGTTGACAGAGGCTTATTTAGCATAATTAAATTTTAAAAAATTTAAAAATATAAAAATATATGTTAGCCCATTACGTATAATATAAACACATACGGGAAAAAAAAAGAACCGGTAAAAAAGCTCAACAAAAAGCCAAAAGTTCAGAAAAAGACGAAATTTATGAATAGTGAAAAATAAACCGGAAGCTAAAAGCTGAAGCCCAACCGATCGGGGCCTTCCGGCAGGAAAAAATAAAAAGAAGAGAAAACGAACTTCTAGCTCTCAGACGAGTTGTTGATCTGTCTATTTCAAGGCAGCTCTATTAAACTCGTTGCAGTAAATATAATTAATCCTCGCGATGCCACACCTTGTCACTGCAAGCGTACTATCACTCCATCAGCTGCCTGCCAGGCCCAGGCTGCATCTTCTTCTCCTCTCGGAGAGAAAGGGAGAAGAAAAGGGGACACTGCAAACAAGCTCATGAAGGCAACCTCGACCGTGACGTTTCTCTTTTCCTTTCTGGTTTGCCGCCATGATTAAGTACTATGTTCTCACATGGATGCTTCCCAACCACTGTACTTTTGTTAGGTTTATGCATCGATAGTGATTTAACTGATTATTCAGTGTTTTGTTCAAGTCTCTGAAACGGTGTTCGCTGGTGCTTAATTACACCCAAGACAAAAGGTACTAGTACTGATCCCCCTTTTGTTTTGCCCTTTCTTCGGGTACCAAAACGATTAAAAAAAGAGTAAGTACTTACACACCCAAGACGTGAATTTTGGACACATCTAACACTGTTGTACGTGAAAATTCCAATTTTAACCCGCTCAGCGAAAAAATTCCATAACTAACCCCCTACCCGATCGCGGGATTATGGCGTTGCGACACACGGCGGTCGTGCGGTGCGGGACCGCACGATCGATCAGCAGCCGGGTCGTGCGATACCGACCGCGACGACTCGATCAACTACACGCCGCCAACCGCACGTTACAAATTCCGACCGCACGATACAAATTCTGACCGCACGACCAGAACAGTTGCATCTGCACGCAGTCCGACGTGAAGCTGGCGTGCCCTGGCTTCAACTCCTCCATGCACATCAACCCGGGCATCATGAGCCCTTGAAAACATCACGTATCTGTATACAAATAATAATCTGCACGAAACGTGTATAGATAGCTTGGACTAGAAGTCCCTCTTGCAAGCCCTTTAATATCAAGAATAGTAAATACGTCCACCGAAAGAATACTAAACAATTTTTTTGAAGAAGAATATTGTGAGTAATTGTGAGAAATCTTATGGTCCACATAGAACTAAACACCGATAATTAGCACATGCAGCAAACTTATTCGCCATCCCCAATATCCGAACCGACGCACGCAAGCTGCTTCACGTCGGACACGCCAGCTTCAAACTCATGATCCCGGGTTGACGTGCGGTCAGAATTTGTATCGTGCGCTCAGTATTTGTATGGTGCGCTCAGCCGGCCATGCACAGTTGAGTCGTGCGGTCTGGTACCGCACGACCCAGCTACAGTGCGGTCGTGCGGTCCCCGACCGCACGACCGGTCAGGTATCGCAACACCACAATCTCGCGGTCGGGTAGGAGGCTAGTTATGGAATTTTTTCGCTGAGGGGGCTAAAATTGGAATTTTTGTGTGCAACAGTGTTAGATGTGTCCAAAATTCCCAAGACGTGGCTGCATTGTTCGGAAAAAAAAAGAACATGGCTGCGTACCAGCGAATGGTTCGAATAATTGAAAAAATAGGAATAGGAGGACAAGAGATGGATGGCACGTTGATGCGTAGTGCCATTTTCATGTCAAGGAACGCATAATTATGTAGTACTCGTATAATGATAGGAGTATGTTTACTAAAGCTCAGAATTCAGTGACGCAAATCATTTTCGCTTGGAATAGTAATCGAGCTTGATCTAGATGAGGTGCAATACTGCAATGGATTCTAAATAATGGAACTTGCTAGCCCTAATGATTAGACAATTAACGACGACAGTGTTGACAATTTTCCTGACACGACAAATACTCGAATTGGAAAACCGGCTAATGTCTGAGCACGAAATTGGGTACAGAGATCCACTTTCAATTATCCAAATTTAGTTCAGTAAACAAAAAGGAGAAAAACGCGTATGCGTGACCTAAAAAGAACACCAGAGGGAAGAAAAACAGTCTTGAAAAAAAAGGAAGATAAACAGCGAGGGAAAATGGTAGGATCCATGTTCGAACATTTCAGACGTGTTGAATTTGGCCCCTGTGTTATGTAGTTTTGTTTAATTTTAGAAGTCTTGGCCTCTAAAGAATAGATGAAAAAAAATCTTGGCTCTGAGAAAAATCCAAAAGAGCACGTACGAAACACTTAGTCAACAATAAACACTAACCTCCCATGAATTCCCTCCCATCACACAGTTTATGGGCTTGTGCATCGTATTAAACTATAAGTCAATATAAACACTTGATTTTTCTATTTTTTTGTCCCCTCTCACTCTAGAATAAAGCAAAGAGTTATAGGCGAATCACGCACTTCATCTCTTTCGCTTCCGTCTCGCATACACATCTCTTTTTCATTTTTCTCACCGTTCGTTCCCTTCTTAAAACTACTATTCATTTTCAGCTAAGAGTTATTAATCGTAGCTAAAACATTATTAACCATAGCCACTATAAACAAACCCTATAAGGGCTAGGTCCTACGACAACTAGAGTAACCCTTTCTCATGTTTCTTGAAAGACGAATCCCTTTCATATGACTCTTGAACACAAGGGACTTTCAAGATAACACGCACCGAAGTGAAGCCATCCAATGAGACTGCGAATTGCAAGCAAGCAACCACTGATGCCGGGTTCCGGGTCTCGGGAGTCGGCGCCCGACCCAGATTCCCACTCCTCCAACGTGCGGGCCGTGACCCGGTCCCACTCCACGTCACCGTATATATCATCGATACGCGAGGCCCACCGGCCCCCGTACACTAAACCCTCCTGCTCCACCGACCAACCAGACCACGTCGGCCCCACGCAAGAGTGACACCACAGCCCACGAGCACCGGGTGCACGGGGCGCGCCACGCTTCCCGGGCAAGGGCAGTGGCACGCGCTTAATTACGAGCAAAGTGGGAGCCCGATCTTGTTAAACACGAGCCCCGCAGCCACCCTTCCCTCTCCTCTTCCTTCCTTCCTTCCGCCTTCTCGCGCAACAGCAGCGGCACAGCGCCGAGTGGCACTTCCGTAATTTCGCTGCCTCTTCGCCGCCGCGGGGTGCGGGGAGGAGGAGGGGGGAGGCATGGGCAACGCGAGCGGCAGGGAGGAGGACGCCGCCGCGGCCGGGGAGGGCGACGGCGCCGACGTCGAGGACGGCGGCGGGGACTCGTCGGTCCGGTCGTCGGAGCGCGGCTTCCCGCCGTACGGAGGAGTCGGCAACCACGTGCGGCGCGCGTGCTCGGTGGGCGTCGTGGGGGGCGGCGGAGGGGCCGGATCGCCTCCCGGGAGCCCCGGCCGCTCCCTCTCGCCGCGGATGTTCGTGCCCCAGGTCAGATCACGAGATCCCGCACCTTCTTGATTCGGTTGGTCCAGGGTTTGGTTCGGATGCGTAGATGTGGTTGGGTGATGTGGAGACTCGACTGATTTGGTTGGTTGGGTTAGGACCCAATGCGAGTGGTCGCGATCTGGAGGTAGCTTGGTGTTATCCAAATTCGCTTGTAATTATTGTTACCCTTCTTGTGGATGAACTTTTTGATCTCTGTGCGGGAATAGGGGCGAATCGCGTGCCATTACGTGATGTTTGTTTGATTTGGGTAATTAGGTGCCTACTCGCTACTTCATCTTGTTGTTTGTGATTGCAATGCGGGAAAACATCATTGATTTTTTTTTGCACCCGCACAATCATGCCCGCGAGCTTTGATTGGTTGTCCCTCAACAGTAAATAGTTTCAGATTATGCCCCGGTACTTATATAGTTAAACTGTGTAGCTGAACAGGGAGGTTCAAGTGTGCGCAAATTGTTGGTTGGTTGTGTAAGTCTATAAGTATTTTCTAGGTTTTGTTGTTTTGTTTTAAATTCCGGACACACTTACAGACAGAATGATTTATTTCTCAAATCCGCACTTGTTCCTTATCTAGTCATTAATTTAGATGGTGTAATGGTGATGTGGGAAGTTAGACAGTTAGTGATGAGAATGATGTTTCAATGGGCTAGTTTATTCTTTAAGGCTTTCTGTTCGACTTGTATGGGTACCAGCAATTATGTATTGCTCAGGCAGTCAGGGCTCTGGCTCATATTGACACTGATGCATACCTGTATTGACCTATGAACATGATTAAGTGCCCATTTATAGCATTTTCAGATGAGTACAATGAATTGATTGTACTTTTCAAAATGACATGAATATGTTTAGTACTACCGTATTTTAAGTTGTCTAAGAAGTTGAGGCTGTAAAATGAAAAATAGCTTAATAATCTGTTCAATTAGGACATGGCGAGCAATGTATAATAGTTCTATAGTATTACAGCTGAAGATTGGCTTGGTATTACGGTCACCTTCCTTCTCCATTTCTTCTAGAGGTCGTACCATCTGTTACTTCCAAAGAAGGATAAGAACCCGAGCCCTTTGCAAACCAATTCTTATGCTGCATTTCCTGGGATTATACTCTTATTGTCTGTGATATCTAAATCTCTATTATCTAGTGATACACTGACTTTAAATATTTAATATAATGCAACAAAGCATTAAATTTCTCTTCATTCTTCCTAGTTGTAATCTTTATTAGATTGATTAAACTGAAAGCAAATGAGGCAAAATGACTTCCAGTTAGTACCCACTGCATCCGTTGCTACATTTATGATTCTTTTCACTGATGTTCCATTAGTAGGAATGGTAAATTTGATCCATGAAAATGAGTATGTCAAAGCTCACATCATGACTTTTCTGCCCAGCTTCAGAATCGCACAATATGGTGTGTTTTTTCCTCCTTTTCACAATGTATTTGCACCATGGTTCTCAGTTCTCACGGCGTACTTGGCGACCACGGCGCCTGAGAGACGCCTGGATGCCATGGCGATGCCATGGCATCGTCCAGGTGAGACACGACGATTGGGTTGCTTGCTCTTCACATGCTCCCAATTCAGGACTTATCTTGTATTATATGAAACCTGCTGGGTTTCCGCACAAAAGAGCATGGCCATGTCAATGATGTCATCCAGAAAAGCACGGCTGTCCGATCTCCTCTCTTGCCCACAGGAACCATGCGATCTCCATCAATGCAAAATATCTTCCATGCCCTCCAAAAATCTTGAAATCACTTCCAGGTCCCCCTCTATCTCTTAACTCCCGAGTTATCTCCTCCTCTCTCTTCCTTCCGGCCACGAGATGGGAGTGGGGGGAGGAGGAGAGAACAGGGGAGCTCGGGATGGCCATCGGATCGCTGTCATGGCCATCGACGCCGCCTCATTTTCTGCATTGCCACCACCTCCTCCCCTGGCTTCCCACCTCTTGCCACGACTAGAAGTCAAGGCGAACCTCCATTGCATCTGCCTAGGAGCGCCTTTCCGATTAGGCAACGACGTGACAAGCATGATTTGCACATAGATGTACACAACATACCTCAGATTGCACTGTAAACAGTAGGATAAGAAAATGCTAATGCAGTTGTGACCCAAACAGTGGCCACTCAGAAGTGGAATTGTGGCTACAACTTAAATTGTCCCTCAATTTTCCATACGACTGAACTATTTCTGTGAACTAGTGGAACTTTGGTTAATAGCCTCTCGGTATGAGGACTACGTGGATTGAGGGGTACAAGTAAATGCAATATTTCATAATACATCTAAAATTAAATGTCATGCTTAACTATACAGCAAATTAAGAGACAACAAACGGATTTACTGTTGTCAACTCTTGTTTCAAGCACCACACTAGTTAGTCCAAACTCAAATGAATTAGCTGTGCAGTATGGTATAGTGGCCATCTTCAAGTTGCAAAACTAGTTAGCACCAAAACCATGGATGGCTTATTATACAATAAGCCCAAGTGCAGTTCTTTTAGTATCTCATTAATGTCTTCCTCTTTATAACAATCATTTATCTTGAATAAGTACCTGATCAGTTGTGGAGTTCCTTTCATGTCAGAATAGTAGCATTTCTTGTTACAAAGAAACAGCTGCATTTTTTATGGGTGCCCCCAAATAAAAGTAGATGGAAAAAAATTCTTGCTGATAGATTTGCTTAGAGTTAATAGTCTCTCTCAAAAAGTCAGTATGGATATTGCCTGGTGGCTGGGTTAATCTTTTTATTTTTCCTTGTAAATAGTTCTGCAAAGTTCCTTCTTTTTATGTATATAATATAATAATATGCTAACTGCAGGGCTCTTGCTGTATTCCCTAAAAAAGCTAGATTTTCTCTGAAAATCCTGGGTCTCTTATATACCTTGCTCAGATATTTTCGTACTGCTCTCAAATTGTTTTTGCTGCAAATTGGAACTACTTTATTGGCCAAATGACAGTTCAATTTTTCCTCTCATGATGTAACAGTTCAGATTTTGGGAAGATATATTCTGTGGTAATGTGATATATATCATCCAATCTTCATGGTTTGTAATACATATTACTTTGAATGCAATTATGCAATAGCCGTCTGTGGTCTTAAATTTTAGAGAACTGGGTAACATGTCTAAGTTTTATGCATTTACTTTATGATAAAAGCCTAAGAGGCCAGAAGCTGGATATTGGATTGTATCTTGCAGGATGAATATATCTGTCTAAAGTAAATGCAAGTGCAAGTAGTAGTTAATAGTTCTTGGCGGTACTTTACTGTTGATGTATTTATTGCATATAGTCCAAACTATTTGTTAGAGGACAACCAAGCATTTCTGTCGGGTGGTATTTATTTAAGTTATTAGTAGCCAGTGCAAAGCACATCTATACAGTGACTAAATCTAATGATCAACAGTGATATTTTTTGGTCTAGGATTTGGTAAAAGAGATAAGTCCAGACTATAAACAATGGCTAATAAAACACAGCTTAATCATTGATCACTGTAGTAGTGTAGTCTAACATAAATGTTGTTATCCTTTTGTGTCATCTGTTTGTTTACAAAGGATGAGTAAGCTTTACTGTGTGAGACATGAACTTTCACAGTATATTGAGTATTGACTACTCGGATGTTGCAGACACCTGTACCTCCACTGCAAAGAGCTGCTGATGTACCTCCAGTGTTCAACCAGATACCGATGAATGAACAAGAAGAAGAATTCGATGGCCCCCCTCAAAAGGAAATTCCTGCTCTGATTGTATGGACCCTTGGAGGAAAGAATGTATCTGTTGAAGGATCATGGGATAACTGGAAATCAAGGTAAAACCTTGCAATCCATTCTGGTAAAATTGTAAATTAGGAATTGAACAAACTTGATTCTGATAATAATGTTTATATATACATTGCAGGAAACCAATGCAGAAATCTGGGAAAGATCATTCTCTTTTGTTGATCCTTCCATCTGGAGTTTATCGTTACAGATTTGTTGTAGATGGAGAAAGGAGATGTCTTCCTGACCTTCCCTGTGAAACTGATGCCATGGGCAACGCTGTTAACCTTCTTGATGTTCATGTGAGTATTCTTTCTTCTGCACTGAAGATCTGAATTCTGATCGATGGCCAAAAAAGAAAAGGGTTTGATGAAACTGATCATACCAAGCGTAGCACTGTTGCCAACAATGATTTTTTGGCCTTAGCGAATTAGCATAACTTAAGTTATGCATTCTAAATCTTTTGATCAGGTTAAAAACAATAAAAAATAATGAGAAGGCACCACGTAGGTTGGCTCAGTGCTTAAACCTCTAGAGACCTCGTCCATCTGTCTGAAAGTTAAAGGACTTCCATTCTGAACTTCTTTGTACTGATTCTGATGTCTTAATAGTTGTTGATAGACACCTTAATTTTGTGGTTGGTTAAATATCTAGGCTTGGTAGGCTAAAATTTAAATTGTTTCATCTGGTAGTAAGGTAGGCAGAAATTTAAATTGTTTCATCTGGTAGTAAAGCATACGGAATGAGTAGTAAGGAACTTTGAGGACAATTTGGGATTTAAAGAAAGCAAGATAGAATTACATGGAACCTATTCTAAATATGATTTGTCCATGTCAAGCCATAATGTGACCACCTCCATTGCATCTTCTGTTTTGGTCCTATGTTGAAATTGTCCCTTTTCTGTTGTTTCTTAAATTTTGAGATTTCTTATCATGCATGCAGGATTTTGTCCCTGAAAGTGTTGAGAGTGTATCAGAATTTGAGCCCCCTCCATCTCCAGACTCTAGCTACAGTTTCCAGGCACCCGAGGAAAAGGACTTTGCAAAGGAGCCACCCGCTCTTCCATCTCAGCTCCATCTCGGCGTTCTTAACTCACAGAACTCTGAAGAAAGCTGTGCGCGGCCCCAGCACATAGTCCTCAACCACCTTTTCATCGAGAAGGGCTGGGGTGCCCATCCGCTGGTGGCCCTTGGTTTAACCCACAGGTTTGAGTCCAAATATGTAACCGTCGTCCTGTATAAGCCCATCGAACGATAGCATAGTCGCTGCATGGAGTCGAAGTTAATGCTTGACAACTCACTGCGAAACCAGCAATGAACAGCAACGTCGAGGCCTCACTTTCTGTAAAAGCACTTCAGGTTCAGGAGTATTTTCGATAACTTGCAGGAACATTGGTTGGTGTTGTACATGCTGTACTATCATGATGTTGGCCTCCCTAGTTTGTTTACCTTGTTACAGAGGGCCAAAGCGTCCTGAGTTCCTACAGATCCGCATTTCGTCGTTGTTGCGGACCAAACCCCCTCCTCTCCCAACCAAGAATGAAATGTGTAGAAATATCACTGAGAACCGTGGAAAATCCACAGAAATGTTAGGTGCCAGAGTTGGATCTTGCGATTCCTAGATTCTGAATCGTCTCTAGTGGTTGTGGTGATGTGCAATAATAAAACGGAAGGTACTACATACGAATTTGCGATCTGTCGTCCGCTCGTTCTGTCAGGCTCGAAGCTAGCCAAAGTTTTGCACTGTCATCATCATTTACTTGGCAGGGTTGGGTTGCTATGCTCGTTCGTCTGTTGCAAGAACTTGAAATAATGCTAGTTTCCGTGAAATCTCTACACGCAAGCAAGCATCGTGCAATGGAACGTGACTCTTTACATCCGTCATGTTTCTGGCTCGCTGCTGCCCGAGAGTCTGTAGCAGTCCAATCACCTGGAAATTCTAGAAGGCGTGCTTGCTGATGGCTACGGTGTTGGGAAACAGTTGGCGAAGTTAAAAGCACCAGAAAAGCGGGGTGGCCTGCAGGGAAAGAAGTGTCAAATCTTTTGCTCACATCACCTCCATGAATGATACTCCATCATGTTTGTGCCTGTGCAAACAGACCACCAAGGTCAGAAAGTTGCGGGGCATCCACGTGGGGTGGTACACCTCCACTCGCACTAAAAGTAAACGGACGGAGCAGGCAGGCAGCACCCAATCGATTGGAGTGGATAGATCTGTGGCTTTTGATTTTTTTTATTTTATACTGTAGCTATTGATAATTTTTTAGTATAATTAAATTAAAAAGATAAAAATAAATAACATATTATCCTATCACAAATGATATAAAGAAATACAAGACAAAAAAGATAAAAACCCAAATAAATAAAAAAAACTAGAAAAAGGAAATTAAAAAACTAAAAACTGAAGCTGAAACACGCTGCCCTGCGCGTTGCCGCGGCGGTAAGTGGCTGCACTCCCATCCATGATGCCTGTCTGTCTCTTCACGCCGTCCCTCCCCTTCCTGTGCCTGCCTCGGCTCTCGAGTACACAAGGGCAGCCGTCCTCGCTCACCTCTTCCCTCTCTCCCCTCCCATCTCTTTCACCATTGATTCGGCCGACTGGCGCGAGTTGAATGAACGTACCCGGTCGGCCGTTCCCTTCGATCGGCTCCTCACTGTCACCATCGATCGATCGACCGGCCTCTCCCTGTGCGCGCGTGTGGTGTTGCTCCACGGGCGCCGGCCCTACGCGCTACGGCCGGGGACGTCCTGGGATGGGATGCATGGAACGAGCAAACAGGACACACGGGCCATACAGGCGTATGGCTCCTCCTTGCCGAGAAGCATGGCGCAGAACAGTGAACTCCGCGCGTGCTCGATGTATCTAAAGGTCATTGCCTCGTTTCCTGCCTACGCTGCGAGTATTGTTGTGCTTTTCCCTGGCCGCCTGAAGGAACTGTTCGTGCTCGATACTAACGCAGAGCTAGTATACTGGTGATCAGCTGCGCTTAAAAGCTCATAGTTTACGGCTGAAAACACTGTAGCTGGCTGCAAAAAACACTATAGTTGATAGAGGCTTATTTAGCGTAATTAAATTTAAAAAATTTAAAATATAAAAAATATGTTATCTCAATATGTATAATACAAACAAATACGGGAAAAAAGAACCGGCAAAAAAGCTCAACAAAAAACCAAAAATTCAAAAAAAGACGAAATTTATGAATAATAAAAAATAAGTCAGAAATCAGAAGCTCAAGACGAACCGATCAGGACAGCCAGAAGCTCAATGCTATTAGAGTTAGCTGACCGCATGTTAGTGTTACAGATTAGCTTTCCGACGAATCGATCAACAACTGCAATCACATACAAAAGATCAATCATAGAGAGAAGATGCAAACATTTGAGAAAGATCAATAGATGTATCATTCAAACCTTCTCTTTGTTGTATAAGTTACACGGAGAGAGGTTCTATCTATTTTATAAGGAAAAGGTATATTTTACAATTCTTAACTTTAGGCTGAGTCTAAATTTCAACCTATAACTTCAAAACTATTTAAAATACAAATCTCAACTAACAAAATTAGGTCACATGACCCTCCTCACCTAAAACCATTGTGGTTTATGTTAACGTGGCATCCTAGTTAGCAAGGATTTGCTGATGTACCACATGGATCAACATCTCATCAAATACACCAGCAAATAAAAGTAAAACAGAGAAGTCAGACCCACATGTCAGCCTCGTATCATCTTTTCTTCCTTTTCTCTTCTTTCACTCTCACCCCCCTTTATCCCACCACCTCCATGGCCGTGACCCATAACAACCACCTCATGGTCCTCCCCCATACACAGATAGCATCAATATTTCCCAATCTGTTGCATTGACCTCCTCACCCTTGACCCTTGCCTCCTACGATGACGGGCCTGTTTGGTATAGCTGCGACTATGGTTTTTGATTGAAATTTTTTAATTTTAGTTGTTTGTGATAGAGATTACAGAGAAATATTCGCTTGCGATTTTGGTTGATATAAATATTTGAATTTTAATATGTACTATAATTAACTTATAGATCTTATTTTTAAAAAATATTTTATTTAAAAGTTAAGTATTATAGTAAAAATTAAAAACCGTTTTTAGAAGCAGCAAAGAGTAGGGCCGATCTCTCGCGCGGCTCCGGATGCCTGTGCTGTAGCACAGGGCGTCGCTTTGGGTGCTGCTCCATCATGTCCCGCACGTCTTCCTGTGCAGCGCGCGCACGGATCGAGGGGGACGTTTCAGGAGGTGGACCCGATGAGGCAGTTCAAGTGGTACGCAGATGTGCTCGGGCTCGGCTTTTTTTTTTTTTTGAAAAGCTCGGGCGCGGCTTTGGTGAAGACTGAAGAGGGTGTACCGCGGGTTCGACCAGGAGGAAGGGATCGAGGTGGCGTGGAACCGCGTGCGGCTGTGCGCTCTGGCTGTCCCGCCACCGCCACGTCTCTGTCAAAGCGCTCAAGAAGCGGGCCGCGCGCCGGATCCTCGAGGGCCTCGACCACCACTACACTCACAACCTCTAAGAGCATCTCTAACAGTATAAGCTAATTACTAATTCTAAAACAACTTCTCCAATAATACTAACTTTTAGCACATAGCTTATAACATAAATAGCCTCACATAACACTCTCACATAATCTTGGAATGTGTGTATGAGCCTAGCTCTTGATCAAAAACTAGTTTTTCTCTCTTTTCTATTAAAATATGAAATAATATGCTTAGAACTAGCTCATAAAGAGCATCTCCAACAGTATGAGCTAGTTACTAGCTTTAAGATAACTTCTCCAATAGTGCTAACTTTTAGCATATAGCTCATAACATAAATAGCCTCACATGACACTCTCACATAATCTTGAAATGTGTGTATGAGCCTAGCTCTTGATCAAGAGTTAGCTTTTCTCTCTCTTCTATTAAAATATAAAATAATATGCTTAGAGCTAACTCATAAGTCACTATTGGAGATGCTCTAAGCAACATCTTCACCAATGGCAATACTGTGTAAGTCAAAGATTGTTGGAATTTTTTTATGCAGGTCATGCACGCGTCACCTGCAGAAGATTCATTCACTTTGCACGGCCGTACGCAGACAAAGATAGAAAATTTTATTTTTTTTATATCAAGCTGAAGCCTGCATATTCACGTATCACTCATAACCAACAATGTTTTTTTAACTATTTAGATCTTACAAATTGAATTATTAAAGTTCATGACTTTAAAAAAGAAAAATTATGTTTTTACTTTTTATTGAAAACATTGATTATGTAATAGATAAAAATGAATCGAAAGACCCAGAAAATGCCATTGTTGAGAAAAAGAAAAATTGTGTAGAAGATTATGAAAATTAGAAGAGGGGGATAACAAAAGGGCTTGCATTTTTATGTTGAGATCAATGATTAATTCTTTAGGGGTGAACGGAATGTGCGAAAAATAATACATAGTTTGGAACAAGATTTTAGTAAGTATCTATTATTAAAGTGCTTAATCTTGTTAATCGCTTTTAAAGTGCTTAATCTTGTTAATCATTTTCTCTCTACTAATATGTATAATAGCACTTCAATTAATGAGCATCTCACTAAACTCTGTGATTTAGCAGAGGAATTAAAAAAATGCTGGTTATCCTTTTTCTGAAGAAGTGTAGGTTATAGTTATTCTAAACTCTTTGCCAAATTTATAGGAACATTTTAAGATATAATTTTTGTCATTCTGAGATGATAGTCAATATGCACACTTTGAGACATCATTTGCTTACGGAAAAAATTGAAACTATCAAGGAAAAGAAAGAAATACTTAAAATTCTGTGTTACACCTTGGAGAGAAAAAGGTAATAATAAAAAGAATAGGGAAAAAAGGAAGCCTAATGGTGATTTGAGAAAAAAGCTCAACAAGAAACACAATCGGCATGATCGTGGAAATTATAACTCAGCTCAAAGAAATGATAAGTACAATAATTTCAAGTATCACAATTGTGGTCAGTATGAGCATTTTAGAGCTGACCGCAAGAAAAAGAACAAGCGGAATGAGCAAAAGAATCAAAACAATCAACCAGTTAAGCGTAAAGGCAATTCTTCTCCTAAAGGTATGTCTGATATTTTTGTATGCACTGAATATTTACTTACCACTACTTTTTTTGAATAGTTGGATTATTGATTCTAGTGCTACATTTCATATCACTAAAGATCATAGAGCTTTTATTTCTATGCAAACAATTCCAAGGGGAAACAGATATGTCTTTTTGAGCCCTAATACTAAAGATGATGACTTGGATTTGGAAATTATATCCTAAAACTCTCCAACGGAGGAAAATTATTATTATAGGACACTTTATATTCACCTAGCATAAGAAGAAATTTAATCTCTGTTACTCAGTTAGAGTCTATTAGTTATGATATACTGTTTGGAAAATGAAGAGTTAAAATATTGCAGAATGGGAAATTAGTACATGCTGGAACTCATCATGAAGGTCTTTACTTTCTTGATGAACTATCAAATGATGACAATATTGATTGCTTAGTTGGTGAAAATAACTCTATTGTGAGAAATACTGATGATACGAATACATGCTCAGAATTTATTTATGGCATTTATAATTTGGTCATATATCTAAAAATAGGATTAAGAGACTTATTAATTTCGGAATTCTACACTTTAAGTAAGAGGATTTTGGTATCTATGAGGTATGTATAATGGGTAAAATGACCTGTGCGCCTTTTCCAAAGGCATAAAGATCTAGTGAGCATTTTGTCATTTTTCATTCTGATATTTATGGTGAGATGTCTACTCTCACTAGAGGTCAAAGATTTATTTTATCACATTCATTGTTGATTATTCTAGATTTAGTTATGTGTATTTTCTTATACATAAGTCGGAAGGATTTGATGTGTTCAAGACATTTAAAACTGAAATGGAAAATCAACTTAATAGAAAGATCAAAGTTTTGAGAACTGATCGTGGAAGAGAATACGCTTCAAGAATATTAAATATTTTTTAAATGGTGTTACTAAGCGGAGGAATAGAATACTTATGGATATGGTTAGGTCTATTATTGCTTATTCAGATCTTTCTTTGTATTTTTGGAGTTAAACTTTACATACTAATGTTTTTTATTGAATTATTCGCCATCTAAGGCTATAACAGTCACTCTTTACGAGTTGTGGACTGGAAGGAAACCCTCACTTCGCCAATTAACTATTTGGGGTTGTAATGCATAAATTAGAGTGCCAAATCAAAATTAAATAAAATTGCATCCTAAAATCATGCTAAGAATTTTTATTGGTTATTCTTTGGAATAAAAAGGGTACATGTTTTATAATCCAAAAAAGGATAAATTGGTGGAAAGTAGGGATGCAATATTTTTAGATCAAAACATGCCTCACCGTGCTAAGCGGACGATGGTGGAATTATTGGCAACTCCACCAAAAACATAGATGGATACATCTGGTATTAATTCTGACACTGAAGGAGGCTCAACTCCTGAAGAAAATACAAATCAAACTCTCAAAACTACCATGCTTAGGAAAAGTGGGAGAAATTTAAGTACACCCAAATATCTAGATGATTATTACTTGTTCTTGTGTGAAGTTCACTCTAAAATTTTAGATTTAGAGGAAGAGCCAAAGACTTATAAAGAAGCAATAAGTTGCTCACAATAAAAAAATATGGGTAGAAGCAATGTGGGAAGAATTAAACTCGATGAAAAGGAATAAAGTTTGAGAACTTATCGATCTACCAAACAAAAAGCTCATAGGTTGTAAATGGATTTTAAAACGAAAATTAAATGGGGCAGGTTTAGTGGAAAAATATAAGGCTAGGCTTGTTGCTAAAGGATTTACACAAAGAGAAGGTATTACCTTTGTAGAAACTTTTTCTCCTGTTATTAAATTTACTTCAATTCATATTATTAGTGCTTTGACGGCTTATTATGATCTTGACTTCCACCAAATGGATATTAAAACTGCTTTTCTTAATGTTCTTTTGGAGGAGGAAATATATATGAAATAGCTGGAAGGTTTTGGAGGAAAAGGAAATGAAAATAATGTTTGCAAGTTGAATAGTTCAATTTATGGTCTTAAACAAGCTTCATGTCAATGGTATATTCTTTTGATAATGCTATCACATCATATGATTTTTCAATGACTGAAGGTGATAATTGCATATATACAAAAGTTATAGGTAAATATTTTGTCTTACTGTCTTTATATGTTGATTATATGTAAATATTTTATCTTACTGTCTTTATATGTTGATGATATTCGTATTGTTTCTAATGATAAAAATACATTGATGGAAGTAGAAGCTTGGTTGTCTTCTAAATTTGATAAGAAATATATGGGAGAAGCTTCTTATGTGTTAAGAGTTAAAATATAAATAGATCAGAATAAAAGGATTCTTGAGTTGTCCCAAAAGGCATACCTTTGAAACGTTTTAAAATGATTTTCTATGAAAATAATAAACCTATTAATGTACCTATTGTGAAGGAAGCTAAACCCAGTGAGATATTATGTTCAAATATTTCTGAAAAAAGCTAGAATGAATGGTATTCCTTATTTTTCAACTTTGGGATGTCCTATGTATGCTATGTTACTTACACGACCTAACCTTAGCCATGCCATTGGTATTCTTAGAATACATTGCTGCATCTGAAGCAACCAAGAAAGGAGTATGGTTGAGAGAATTTCTTGCATCACTTAAGGTCGTGGAAAGTGCATCACAACCTGTCACTATTTTCTGTGATAATCATGTTGGAAATTTCTCTATATTTCTCACTCGCTTTCTTGTATTTTCTATCTTTCATGAGAGACAAATACAAACTCACTCTCACGTATATTTTCTATCCCTCTCAAGAGACAAATACACACCTACGAGAGACAAATGACTCACTGCAAATGGCTCGTTTGTTTTTATTTGATTTAAGTGCTTAAATAGATACACCCGGGCTGCACATGCAGGCAACTCACCCACTTCTAACGGTCATGCACTGACCTCCTGGAATTTCTCCACGATCTACACGACTTGATCCTCTAACCACTTATTGCCTTAGGCTTTGACCGCTTCTCTGACTAAAATTGCTATTCAACGACTACGACTCGTCTCTGACTGCCACATGATTCCGACTACGACCGCTACTCGACTACCTCTAAGACCGCTACTTGACTACTTCTAAGACTGCTATTCAACTCTGACTACTACAGTAACCTGTCATTCTACAATAACCGGTCGAGTACAACTGCTGCTACAGTAACCAGTCAAGCACGATTGCTGCTCCAATAACTGGTCATGCTACAATACTGGTCGAGTATGACCACACACACTATCGACCACACGTAGACTTACGACTACTACATGGGTACTCGAACACACAAATGCCACACAAGTACTCGAACACATGAGTACTCGAACACATGACTACTACATGAGTACTCAAATACACGATTGCCACAAGTACTCGAATATACACTGCTAAACTATTTACATGTCAAGATTATAACCAACAGTTTCCCCCCTAATCTTGACACATCATGCTTCACATGTCTTCAAAGAAGAGCTGGTTTGTCATCACTTAGCATTTTCACATAGAAGTGCTTTCTTTTTTTACTTTCGCAGGACACTCATAGGAGTAATGCCCAAACTCTTCACAGTCAAATTAACACACCTTGCTTTTATCTCTATGCCCTTCTTCTCTGTGGCCACGCCCTCATCCTCGCGACGAGCCACATTCTCTTGCCAAGAGAACATGCTCTTCCACGTGTGTCTCACCTCCCTTGAGATGCTCCTCGTGCACCTTTAGGGACCCAATGGCCTCTTTTAAGGTCATACTATTAATCTCACCAAATAGCTCCATGGATGAAGCTTTATTGATGAATTTATCGGACATAACTTGCAACAGCTTCTTCACTATATACTTCTCTTCCATCTTCTCTCCAAGCTCTCGGATCTAGCCAACAAGCAACATGATCTTCGCTGTGAAATCGTCCACCGAATCTACATCACACATGCTGAGGTTTTTGAACTCCCAGCACAGAGTTTAGATCCTCGCCTCCCTGATGCGCTCTGTGCCCATGTGCATGGAGCGCAACGCTGTCCAGACCGCAAAGGAGGTGTCCTTCTCTGCAACTTTTTTTTGAAAGGAAAACAATATGAGAGAGTCCTACTATGGTATTATATAAAAAAAATAAAAAGGTTACAATATGTACATGGAGCTGAACTTTAAATATTGTCTAACCAATTACAAAGAGGTTTATGATTAGTGGCCTTAATTCTACACAAGTGCAAAATAACATCTCCCTTAAAGGAGCGCTTTCAATTCTCCAGGCTACCAGTAGAAGCATCAAAAGTAACCCCATTGCATTGTTTCCAAATGTGCCAAGTAGCAATAATAAAAATCTCCATGAAACACGACAGGTTGAATGTGCATTTGGTGAGGAGGATCATGCGCTCAATACTGGTATCCGGGTTCCAGGTAATCCCAAGGTATTGCCAACACTGGGAACTAAATGAGCAACCAAAGAATAGATGAAATGATGCCTCCTCCTCATCCCCATCACACATAACACAGGTTGTTAAACCATCTAGTGAAAATTTTCATTTTTAATAGATTGCGAGTATTAAGTCTATCCATGAATAAGAGGCAGGCAAATACTTTAAGCTTCATGGTGCATTTACTTTTTTAGATGCACATAAATCCTGGGAATTATAGAGAGAACCATATTGCTGTGTGTAGCACCGCCTCGAAGAATAACATCCATGACCCCAAATATAAGTTCAAGAATCATGGCTACCACTCTGCTGAATCAAACTTAACTGAGTATGAAGCTCTTCATATTCATTAAAAGGCCTCCACAGAATCCTAGCCAAAAACCCTCTGATCAAGAGACACGCCAAAGAGGCCGAAGTCAAGCAAAAACCAGGTTTTCCTGTGAATCTTGCTATCAAAGTGCCTATATAGGTAGAGATGTATTCCCAAGGATTATTTCCATCTCTTACACATTCATGGCACATCAAGATCACAAGAGAGAAAGAGGAGAGATTAAAACCAAATAAAAGTCAAGCACATCAATAAAAAATATAGGTAGGTTTTACAGTTACTCTACCTTGGAGGACAAAGAGCACACTAAGTGCTACACTCTCAAACCCTAAACCTAAACAAGAGAGCACAAGAGAGGGGTTGGATGGTTAACCCTACATGTCTCCATCCCAACCCCTTTTATAGGTGGGCAATTAGCCACCTACACCCCTTAATTGATCATATCTACTATTACAATAGGGAAACTCGTTAACCCCACACACATATTTTACTCTTACAAGATCACTTATGCATACTTTTCAAAATGCATAAGTGTGCATTTACTAAATCCTTAGTCTTGATCCAACTAGCTCCACCTTGATCTAAACCGCTCTCCAACGCATCGCCTATGCACCATGGTTTTGATCGAAGATAGTTTTCAGTATTTTGATCAAACTACCAAAATACGCTTTCTTGACCCGATCATTATCAACCACTGCAAGTAATCGCTATGCTTGCCACACGTACATGCACCATTAGCTTGCCACGTGTCGCCAAATCTCTCCCGTCCTGGTTCCACCGAACCACAGCTTACTTGGCCTGTGCAAGCTACATGGTGCTATCCCGCTATTTGAACTCGCCTTCAACATTCCCGCCTTTCTCGTGTTATGCTTGAGCTCATCGTCTCACTCGGCATTCTTGATCATTCTGAGCCCTAACTCCTCCATGAGTCTAGCCTCGATCCTCGCTGTTGACACGGTTGACTCCAAGCGACCCTGAACATCCAAAGACAAAGAAATCATTTTCAGATACAAAATCTTCACAACTTGACCTACATTAGCCAAGACATATATCATGCACTCTTAATCCAAAGACCTAGGTCAACCCAACTTAATCCATTACCCAATTCCCCAAAATCCTGTTTTTCTAGAAAGATCGGAAGTACCGCACTTACTACGCTGGTACTTCCGCTCTGCGGTATCACCGCTCCCCAAAGCGGTTCCGTACGTTGACAATCTCACCTAGACCTCTCTGAAAAAGATGTACCGTAATTTAACCCGGTACTTTCGCCTAGCGGTACTACCGTACTTATATCTGCGGTACTTCCGCAAAGTGGAACTACCACACTAAAACCTACAGTACTTCCGATTTTCCTGACACTTCCAAAAGACAGTTCAAATCAAATGCAATATTTGCAAAATTAATTGACCACTATATAAAATTTGTAATGGTTCATCACAATAGCATTCTAGATCTTCTCACATGGTCCTTTAGAAACAGTAGAGGGAAGGGCAGTTTGGGGAATTCCCGCCGCGACGTTAACGGGAGGCGTGGACGGCGGAGCGGACTGGACGGGGGCCAGGCACTTATAAAGCCCGGTAAAATTCCCTGGACGCGAGGCCACAAATCGCTCCCAGCCTCCCTCCCTCCCTCCCTCCTTCCTCCACTCGGTCGCACCGAACTCTTTCTCTCTCTCCGGCGAGAAGCTAGCATGGCGGACCAGCTCACCGACGACCAGATCGCCGAGTTCAAGGAGGCCTTCAGCCTCTTCGACAAGGACGGCGATGGTAAAAATACAAAACTTCCTTTTCTCAGACATCTCCTTCTTGTTCTTGCTGCTGCTGTTGTGATCTGTGTCATGTTGTAGCAGTGGAATACTTTGGATGTTCTTCGCTTCCCGTAGGAAAGGAACCACCGTTGTCCATGATATTATTGTAGAAGAGTGTTAAAGATCTCGTGTTGTACTCGATCCTGAAAAAATTGCTCCGTCCAGGCATCTGGTAGTCGGATTCTATCGAGCAGTAAATCTTTAGTAACTGGCTCAAAGGACCACACAAATTGCGGCTCCGTGTGGCGTAAGCAACAAGAAGAAGAAGAAGAAGAAGAAGAAGAAGACGTGGTGCGCGCGTGGCTTGGCATGCCACCTTGTGTGCGTCTGTACTGTCGTATGGTGCACGGCTGCGCGCAGGTAGAGATCTTTTGCAATTCCTGTGGAAATTAGGCTGTGAAAGCGTCATCATCAAATCGATATGTTTGGGGGGACGCCTTCCTCATCTCGAATCCGGATGTGATGAAGCGTCAGGTCCGACCCGGACGGCCGGGCGTGGACCAAAGCAAACTCGCTAGACAGTAGGCCTGAATTATGTAGAGCGTTAGAATCGTAGATCGATCGCTTATAGGTTGGACTAGGCCTTTGGCTGGCAGGGACACCAAGACTGCTACCATTGGAGTGCATTGGTTTTGTTTTGTTCGGCATTATGCGTTGTATCGGCAGGTCTATTGGAGTTTGTGGGGGATGAAATTTGACATAGAAGATTTTCAGGTTGGTGTATGCATATATGGGGAACTCAATAGATCCAGATACCTGAAGTAATGGATAGAATTGTTTAGGTGTCGGATTGGGCTGATTATGGATTTGTACCTGTTCAGATTTTAATTTCGGTCTCTGACACATATATAGTATATTTGGTCCAATGGTTATAACATCATGCTCTGATGATTGTGACGTTATGCTTCAATGTTCAAGAAGACGCTAAGCGCTAGGCGGGCGGCGAGGTGAGGCCTAGCGCCTAGGGGGTCTAGGCAGAGCTTAGGTGGGGCTTAGGCAGACTAATTAAAAATGAGGGCATCGTGTGAAGATAAGCAATCATGCATATATATTTAATATTGGGTATTGATAAACATCATCCGGATGTTTTCTTCCTAACTATCATCCAGATTTGTGACAATTGGATTAGAGATCCAACGGCCATAAATTCTCCTCCACCCCCTCAAAATAATCTCCCCCTTCTCAAAAAATAATCTCCCCTTCCAAAAAAAAAGGGCCGTTGGATCTCTAATCCAACGGTCTCAAAACTGGATGATAGTTAGAAAGAAAACATCCGGGTGATGGCTATACACACCCATTAGATAAGAAATTTGTTATCTTGAGCAATAATGATAGCTTTTTATTTATTAATGCAAATTTTTTATGTAAATGCTTGATATAAAGTTGTAAAATATGCACATTAAGCAATATATGAGTCAAAGTTGTAAATTCAAAAGAACGAAAGAATTAAGAAATGATAGCATTTAGCAATGGTAACTTCATAAAACACACACAGAACAACGCAACACAATGATAAGGCCATCACCACCAGCCTAACAACATCGCCGCATCTCCTCAGTCCCTCATAGGCCTGGATATCGAGCTGGCTCGGTCTGGCTCGGTAGGATAACGAGCTGGACTAACGAGCTAAAAAGCTAGTTCGGCTCGGCTCGGCTCGATAATAAGCTCGAGCTTAGCTCGTTTGGCTCGTGAGTCAGGGCTAAAAAATGTAAAATGAAGACTACCTTACATTCCAGTGAGTCATACAGCACATATTCATCTATCATACATGCTAACAGCAAGCAGCATATGCATACACATTAACACATGTAATAGAGTACAAATTAGGTCCATGTCTCCATCATATATTCATCCATTCCTGCGGGTTAAATTCCTGGAAGTATGGCTCGTTTGGCTCGTGAGCGGCTCGCGAGCTGGCTCGAGTTGGCTCGTTATAGCTAACGAGCTAAAATCTTGGCTCGGCTCGGCTCGTTATCCTAACGAGCTGAGCCGAGCTAGCCACGAGCCGAGCGAGCTAACGAGTTTCGAGTTTTTCGTCTAGGCCTAGTCCCTCACCATATCATATGCTGAGACTGAGGCCGACGGCGCCTTCTTGCCATCCTCGCTTCTCCTCCCTCGCCATCTCCACCGACCACCGGTGCCTTCTCCGGTCTCCACCCTCGCCATCTCATCATGCGAAGCCCCAAGGCCGACGGCACCTTTGGCCCTCCATTACTTCCTCCTTCGCCATCTCCGTCCTCTCCAGTCGTGGAGCCATGAAGACTCGGGTGCGTGGGCCCGTGCCAAGCAGAATAGAGCTGTGGAGAGGAGGGGTGGCGGAGAAGACAGCGGATGGACGGAGGGAAGACTGTGAACGAGAGGGGAAGCGGAGAAGACGGAGAAGGGGAGGAGAGGCGGAACGCACCTAGGTGATACAGGATCTGGCGAGATGGCGGTGCGGCACTAACCGGCGAGGCGAAATCCGATGAATCGACGGCGGTGGCCCCGTGCGCGCGCGATGCGAAGAATACCTAATGCTCCATGCGACACCCCAACTCCCTCGTATCCATATTGGTAACCTCTCTATTCCCCTCCTTTGTTATGTACATCTAAACGGCCACCCTGCCTGGCCAACCACCGCGCCGAGGCTGCCTTAGACCGATGCCACCTAGCCAGCCGACTTCCACCGAGGCACGGCGGAACCTGGCCGCCCAACGACTAGACGACGCTTGGGCAGCTGCCCGGGCTGCCTTCTTGGTCACTGTTATGCTTTGATATCTGTATAACTATGCTTCATGAAGAACCTAATTCTGTATGGATCATGTTGATTTATTTACTTTTAGTCAAAGATCCGGATGATAATGGCTTGGCTGTCGTGTAATGTTAGACAAGTGGCTGTCTTTCTAACTATCCACCTTGTGAATAGTGTAATACAGCTAGACTCTGACTAAAACATGTGATTAGTAATAAAATAGTCAGGCTGGTGAATCATTGAGTTCTTACTTCTCTAGTGAAATCGATCTGAAGTTGTTCTCTGTGGTACACTGGACAGGTTGCATCACAACCAAGGAGCTGGGAACTGTCATGCGTTCGCTGGGGCAGAACCCAACTGAGGCCGAGCTCCAGGACATGATCAACGAGGTTGACGCTGACGGCAACGGCACCATCGACTTCCCCGAGTTCCTCAACCTCATGGCTCGCAAGATGAAGGACACCGACTCGGAGGAGGAGCTCAAGGAGGCCTTCAGGGTGTTCGACAAGGACCAGAACGGCTTCATCTCCGCCGCCGAGCTCCGCCATGTCATGACCAACCTCGGGGAGAAGCTAACCGACGAGGAGGTCGACGAGATGATCCGTGAGGCTGACGTCGACGGTGACGGCCAGATCAACTACGAGGAGTTTGTCAAGGTGATGATGGCCAAGTGAGTGAGACAATGGTATACCCGGAAGAAGGAAATTGTGCATATTGTTAGCAAGAATGCGACTCTTGTTTCCTTGTCTTCCCTGAGGAACCGTACTAGTAGCTGTTGTTGCTGAACATTGAAGTACTCCCCCTACTACCCTATGATCTCTCCAGTGTGTCATCGAACCTCTTGCATTTTGTGTGAATCTGCAAGGCTTTCTCTCTCTCCGTTTGTCCTGAAGAACTCTGATTGAAATTGAATCCGTTTGTAGTTCTATTTTCTCATCAACTCAGCTCGACTCTTGTAGTGTCAATGAACAAGAGTGGCTCTTTGTTGCCTTTGCTGTGTACGAAGTGGTCGACTAGCATACCGAAATGCTGGTTGAAAAGTCCGGTCTTACGCTGTGGCGAAACTGCGGAGAAAATTGAGGTTGGGTTCAAAGAACTAAACTAAATTAACATACATATAATCTTTTACTTTTATGTAATCTAAATTTATACATAAATTAAAGAGAAGCAAAGCAAAAAAAAAAAACAATCCATGTATCAAAATTAGTGATATAATAATAAATTATAAATGATGGTGAACATTCAAAATAAACGAAACATACTACTAAGATGTTAGCTTAAATCACGAGGCAAATTCATTCTGCGAGACTTCATACCCTGGAAACATTTTATGATTCTATCATCATCAAAGCTTTTAAATATCTCTCGATCGATGTAGCACACCATCAAGTCATTAAACCACTCATCGGCTACTTTGTTGCGCAAATCTATTTTAATAATATTCATTGCTGAAAACATTCTCTCCACAGATGACGTTGCCACTAGAAGGATCAATGTCAACTCGACGAGGTGATAACCCAACGAAAAAGTTCTATCTTTTTTTTTAGTTTTGATCATCATTTGAGCAAGTTTTGTAATATCACAGCATCCATAAAATTCATCACTTCTCCTAGATATTGAGAATGAATAGTTGAAACTAACTTTTAATAATATCGAGTACTACTTGAATTGTTTGTGAAATAATTACACAAAGTCCGTTTGTCCATTATTGTGAATCTACAAATAAATTATAAAATTTGCCACTACACAAAATACAACTAGATAGTATATATTTTATTGTCCCATTGTCTATGCAAATATGAAATATTGCAATACAAAATCAACAAGAATAAACAAGAAAATGATCATGAATTCATGATAAATACCTTTGTTGGTCCTTCTCTCACTTAGATTAGTCCTCCCCTTACTTAGTCCCCCTCACTTACCTTTGCTAGGCACCCTTGATTGGTGAGTGGTGACACCTCGTCTCCTCGACCTCTTGGCTCCTGCCTCCCCCTCCCAGCTCCTCTCCTCTTATGTCCATCCCATTCTTCTGTCCTCTCCTCCCCAAGTCCCTCTCCCTGGCTCGAGGCTCTGGCTCCACCTCCATCGACGCTGGCACCGCCACCCCAACACATACGGTAGATTCCCTCCCCTTCTCCTCCATCCCCCGTCCCCCCTTCTCTCCTCCCCCAATCCCCTCGGCTCTGAGCTTTGGCTCCTCTGTCAGCATTCGTGCCACCTCCCCTGGGCAGAAAGCAGATCCCCTTCCCTCCTCCTCAGTCCTCCCGTCCGTCGGGCCGTGCTTTCTCATGTTGTCACCTCGTCTTCCCCGCACAGATGTCGCCCCACTCCACACTCCCCTCTCCTCGAAATTAAATCTAGTTCAATTGCATATTTGCATCTGGATGACTGGTGGGGTGGATTTAGATGCGAGAATTAGTTGCTAGTTGGATCTTATTTGTAGACTAGTGGTTAGGTTGTGGGCCGACCCATCTTCATAACTTTCTTTCTCCCTTAAGTAGTCAAGCTTCAAGTCTTCAACTACATCCATCCATGGCATTATAGTCAGGGGAGGAGATTACGACGCCGGTGAAGGGTAAAATAGAGCCTAACAAAGTCCCTCGTTGGATTCGGCCCTAGTTGCACGTGAAGCGTCTCCGTTGAATCGTCGCAATACTTGGTGAAGTGTGGCCGACTTTCGGTTGACCAGGAGTCCAGGAAGTTGCTGCCTGGACAGCCTGGTGGTAGGTGATGATGTTATTCCAAGATGTGTCTATCTCGACAGCTTTCTGTGATCTCATTGGCGTTGCCCTCTTTGTGAGAGGGGTTGCCGGCTCTTGCGCTTGCGTACTCTCTTCTTCTCAGGGGCGGAAAGAGGGGGGCTGGGGGGCTTGGCACCCCCAACCTTCTACTAATCATCTTCTTGCCATCACTACCTTAGTGCAGTTCGCGAGGGGGCTCTTGGTGGGCATCAAGGTGGCCAAGGGATTCAATCCGAACTCGGAACTCCGAAGCGCGTCCGCGTCTTCTTTGACCCGCGCGACTCCCAGGCCCGCGTCGTCAACTCGTCAAGACTCCCGCCGTCCGGTCGTCGGCTAGCCGGCAGGCATGCAGCAGCCAATTCATACATTATTTATTGCCTCTATCGAGTGAGCGATTAGATATTTATACGAGTGTTGATGTGTTGCCATGCATCTTTATTGGCTTATTGCCTCAATGCCTCTTTCGCAGATCGCAGATGTCCGCTCGACGCAAACTTCTCTGCGATTTCAGATATCAGGCACTCTCTCTGCTTCAGGCCTTCAGCTGTCCGTTCATTGATCCAGAGATGAATATCTGCAGGTCAGCAGACAGCAGCCACTAATTCTAATCATTCATTGATTTCATTCGGTGGTATTCCCTTATCTAATCAGTAATTACTATCTAAATTTCCCTTTACAATTTTAGATAATATGAAGACATAGTTGTAATTTTAGATAATCACTATCTAAGTTAATAGAGATGTAATTTTCTTTGCATTGTAATTTGTGAAATATATTACTCTGATATGTGACTATTCAATCGGTAAATTCGGCATGGTTCATTGGTTCTACTCTACTTGTTGTCAATGTTGCCCCCTATCCAATTCCTGGCTCCACCCCTGCTTCTTCTTGACCTATTGCATGGGAGACGTGTGTCGTGGCTGGCATCAAGTGCCGTTGTGACTCGTGAGGACATGGTTTTGACGAAATTTGGTTATGAGCTGCAACGGTGGGTGCAGCACACCACCGCGGCCTTGCGAGCGCATGAAACGATGCTACCTACTACTGCGTTCGGCCTTTCGTGGCCTTTGGGCAAAGACCGGGGGTTCAGGTTAGGTCATGCCAATTGGCCCAGGCTTCATTTAGAAGCATCAGGCGTGGATGGTTTCAGCATCTGGACACCGAATAGGGCTTTGGATGGTCCAAGTAGAACAAGCGAGCCACTCCTTTGGGCTTGAGCCGACCAAACCTACGATAGGCGTGTTGAGGAACCGTCGCTGGCGACCAGTTCGATCGATTCCTCTGCTTAGAACAAGAACGAATTAATCACAGAATCACAGAACAATAGATTAAACACAGAGAGGTAGAGAGAACTCCTGGTCTTTCTTTATTGCTTTAGATTGCATCATGTGTACATAATGAGGGGTTATAGGTCCCTATTTATAGCCTACGGTAGGGTGTCCAAATATGTCAGGACTCTGGCCGTGGGCCCAGTTTCCTAACACTCCCCCTTGGGCACTCACCCAACATGCTCATACCTCATCAAAACTCCATAAAAACCCAGTGGGAAAAATTTGGAGAAAGAGTACATGATACATGTGATGCTGCGATGCACGAATTGCCTCATCAAAAACCTTGGTTGAGAAACTTCATGGAAAACTCGTCAAGGAAAAAAGAGTACAATCCACCCAATTCTATTTGGTCTGCAGGACTCTATTCTTTGAGTACTTAATCTTCATGATCAAGATTTATTAGTGGGCTAGTGAGAATTCTCCCCCTGAATTCTGCACTTCTCTAAGTCTCATCATTCCAATTCCACGCATGCACCTTTCAAAGGTAGATGCGGGAAGTGACTTAGTGAATAAATATGCGAGATTTTCACATGACTTAGTATGTAGTACTTTAATCTCGTCCATCTTTTGCAATTCATGTGCATAGAAGAATTTGGGGTTGATATGCTTTGTGAGATGACTCTTCACATACCCCGTTCGCACTTGTGCAACGCAAGCGGCATTATCTTCATAGATAATTGTGGGGGTTTGCACAATGTTCATCCCACATGACTGCTGGATGTGGTGAACCATTCGGCGGAGCCAAGTGCACTCTCGTGCGGCTTCATACAGTGCTATGATTTCTGAGTGGTTCGTTGAAGTAGCTACAAGGCTTTGCTTAGACGATTTTCATGAAATTGCAGTTTCACCACACAGGAATACATAGCCTGTTTGTGACTTTGCGGTATGCGGGTCCGACAGGTACCCAGCATCTGCATAGCCAATCAAGTTCAGATCTTGATTCTTTCTGTAGAACAATCTAAGGTCCTTACTTACTTGGAGGTATCGGCAGATGTCCTTTATGCCCTGCCAATGCCTTTTGGTGGGCTCTGCACTGTACCTTGCTAACAGGTTCACGGCAAATGCAATGTCCATGCAGTTTGCTAAGTACATGAGTGCTCTTACTGCACTCAAGTATGGGAATTCCTGTCCCAAGACTTCCTCCCCCTCTTCTCTAGGTCGGAAAGGATCTTTTTCTTTCTGTAAAGACCTCTTGATCATCGGTACTTTCGAGGGAAATGCCTTCTCGAAGCCAAACCTTTCAAGCACCTTCTAGGTGTAGATCGACTGATGTACCAAGATTCCTTCAGGGGCATGCTCAAGCTGCAGGCCTAAACAAAAGCTTGGTCTTGCCCAAATCTTTCATTTCAAATTCTGACTCCAAGTAGGAGCTTGCTTCTTTTATGTCTTCGGCTGTCCCGATGATGTTCAGATCATCTACATACACAGATATTATACAGAATCCATTCTGGGATCGCCATATAGATACACAAGGACAGTCTTCATTATTCGTGTAGCCTTTCTTGTAGAGAAAGTCACTTAAGCGATTATACCACATTCTTCCAGATTATTTTAGTCCATACAGTGACTTTCTGAGTTTCACACTGTACAGATTTCTATTTGCTCTGTCTTGGTTCGAGAGAAGGATTCATTCAGGAACTTTCATATAAATCTCCGAATCCAAGTTACTGTAAAGGTATGCAGTCACAACATCCATCAATTTCATTTTTATGTTCAAGTTCACTGCCATTGAGATCAAATATCTAAAAGTAATTCCACTCATGACTGGGGAGTAGGTTTCTTCATAATCAACTCCAGGACGTTGAGTGAAACCTTGGGCTACTAGCCTTGCTTTGTATCTGACTACTTCGTTTCTTTCATTTCTCTTTCGAACAAATACCCACTACAGTGCACATTAGGAGGCGTGCGGCATACGGGCCCAAACACCTCTCTTTTGTTCAGAGATAACAATTCAGTTGCTATTGCCTTCTTCCAATCTTCTCAATCTGATCTCTTTTTACATTCAGCGAGCGATGCAGGCTCGGGATCAAGATCGATGATTGCGGTAATTTTTTTTGCGAAGTAGATATCGATATTGGTTGTTGTCCTGTTCATGGACTCTCCCGTGTGCACATAATTTATAACTATTTCTTCATGAGTTGCTTCTTCTAGAGCGATTGCTTCTGCTGGAGTTTCACCTTGCGCATCGCTTCTTTCAATTGCGATGGCAAGTCCCTTTAGTTTTTCGGCTCCGATGTGTGCGCACACATCCATACCAATGGGGATATTCAGATCCGGTATGCCTTTTTTCAGAAGGTGTCATACTTGTGCCAGGTCTCAACTGACCCCCCTTCTCATTCTGGGGGACTTCAATGATTGGCTGTGATAAGTCCTTCTTATCCTTCTTCACCAGGCGTCCCCGGTTACTAAGGATTCGAGAAACCAGAGTTCTCGTCCTCTTTTTTATTTTTCTGAGGTCTCTGGATGAGATTAGGGATACCTTCTGTTTTATTTGGTATTTCAACCCTCCCCGGTGCAGTGCGTGTAGGCACATGCGACTTAGTCACGCTCTTCAAATCACTAAAGTGATCAGGCAGTTGATTTGCTAGTTCTTGCAAATCGATTGTCTTCTGGACTTCTCTTGTCTTCTGAACTTCTCTATTTGCTTCACTAATGCGCGGGTTATCTTCATGGATTCCCGTGGCTTGCCATGTAATGTCTTCTGGACTTCTCTAGTGCGCGGGTCATCTGCATGGATTCCTAGGCTTGCCATGTAATTTCCTGATATTCTTCATCAAGGGGTTGATTTCCTCCCCCTAATGTTGAGAAATTTTCGGTGGTGACCCTTGCGCTAATTGCATAGGTGAATGGATGTTGTAGGCCAAAGGTCTAAAGTTGATGAGATTTGCTGCATGAAGGATTGCGTGTCCCCATTATGTAGCTGGCAAATTACTTTTATGCAAGAGGGGTCGGGCAATAAATTTAATTCTTTTAATTAAAGGCTCTGCCAAACCATTCTGGGTATGGACATGCGGTACCGAATGCTCAACTGTAATTCTCATCGCCATGCAATAATCATTAAATGCCTTCGAAGTAAATTCTTCGGCGTTGTCCATTCTATTGGACTTGATATGATGATCTGGAAACACATTTCTGATGCGAATGATCTGCGAGATCAATTTTGCAAAGGCGTGGTTTCTTGTGGACAATAAACCCATATACGACCACTTCGATGAAGCGTCAATGAGCACCATGAAATACTTAAATAGCCATGAGACAGGCTAAATGAGACCGCAAATATCTCCCTGGATGCGTTCCAGGAATGCAGGAACTTCATCCTTCACTTTCTGAGTGGAGGGTCTAGTTATTAGTTTTCCGGTGGCACATGCAGGGCACACAAAATCTTCATGATTTGGAAAATTCTTCACATTAATATTATCCCCTTAGGAGTTATTGCTTATGTTTCTCATCACCCTAAGACCTGGGTGGCCTAATCTGTCATGCCAGAGACAGAAGAGTTCAGAGCTTCTAAATACTGTTTTCAGAATAGTATACGCTGCAGGCGCCTTAACGTTGGTATATTATAGCCCAGTTTCTAGTGAAGAAAGTTTTTCTAATACCCTTTTCTATTCTCTTCGCGCTTCGTAATGAGCAGATATTCCTTACCGTACTCTTCTTCAGTCTCAACGTGGAAACCATTGACGCGAATATTCTTAAAATTTAGGAGAGTTCTAGTCGATTCTGGGTACAATAAGGCTTCTTCAATGACCAAAGTTGTGCCCATTGTGGCTATTCCTGAACCAGTTATGCATGCATCGCTTCTAGCGATTGTCGTAAGGCTGCCAGTGCTCTTACGAATTGACTGAAAACTTAGTCACTCTTAAGATGATATGCGTTGTGCCGCTGCTAGCTAAGCACACTTCCTTCATAGGGCGCTGCACGCGTTTTAATATAGGGTATTTTATTAACATGCATGAGAAGGCAATCAACACGTGGATAAAATACTCCAATATCAGAACATATCATGCCATCATAAACTAAATAAATGAATGAATTCATCAAATATCATCCAACCATCACAAGAAAATAACAATTCTTAAGTACCATCCATGCAAATTCTAACATATTCTTCCACACAAAATAAATGACAATTAAAGTCGAAATGCATTCAGTGCACTAGACTTCTTCTGCTATTTTCTCGGGGGTGACGTTCTCTTCAAGAGAAATCATAGCGGTGGCTGCTTCTAGGTCGAGAGGGGGTGCTGCTGTCGTGATGGTTTCAACCTCCATCAGTGTAGGCAGCTGCTCAGAACTCTCCCCCTCTGCCGATGCAGAGTAGGCTTCATGCTGCCCTTTGCCATCCCGCTTTGGCTTGTTAGCCTTATTCTCTTGTGGAGCATCTGATTCGCCTTTCTGCGCTGCGGTCTTACCCTTCCTTCCTCTTTTCTTCATCAAGGGTTTTCGCACCTTTATAGCTCCCGGCATTGACTTCATAGCTAGTGGAGCTCCTAGATGGCTGAGTGACTTAGTTCTTTGCGGAGAACTTTGTCCTAAGCCTCCTCAACCTGCATCATATCAATCAATTCGGTATATTCCTCATAACCATCTTGACGATAATTGCGTGCGGATTGTATTTCATTTGGGTGGAAGGGTTTTCTCAATCTTCTGTATTGGGGTACAAATCCTGTGCAAGGCAGAATTATATTCCCCGACCGTCTTAAAGTCGGCAAACCTCAGTCTGATCCACTCCTGCTCTGCTTGAGGAAGAATGGTGTACTTGAGCTCTCAAACCGCTTCTTGAGTGCGGTCCAGAGTGCTAGCGTACTTTTCTCCACCATATACTCATTCTTGAGAGTGAGGCAGAGGTGGTGCCTGAGAAACTCAAGTGTCTGATCATTCTCCTCAGGTTTGGGTTGAGCGTCATTCAGTCCGCCAATCCCAATAGCAGCGCGGAGCTTCTTTGCCTCCAAACACAATCTCGACATCGGATGCCTGCGTCAGATAGTTTAGGCCATGCTGGGCCAGCTCCTCGAACTCCCAGTTCGTGATGCTAGTCATCTAAATGTGTACAAGTCTACTGCTGCTAGACATGCACGGAATAATTCACTGCGGGTAAATAAGTGGTACAAAAGGTTCTCGCAATGTTTCAGAATTTTCTATGCATTTTTTATAAATTTTACTACTAATTCACTTATTAAAAGCAATTTCCAGTAATTACAATTAACCAAAATGGTAAATAAATACAGAAAATAATAATGGCATAAATAAATAAATTTCAAATGCTAAAAATAATGCAAAATTCGGATTCCCGAGGCCCTTTTATGCTAAAATATGAAATTTCAGCAAATTCTGCAATTTCTGGGGGTTTCTACGCAAATTTCCAGTTCAGAGGAAAATTCTCGTAATTTTCTGATTTACCGAGGGGTTTTCTACAAAATTGTGGACCTGCTCGTAAATTTGAGGACCCATCGGTAATTTTCAGAATTACCGAGGCCTCTCTGCAAAATTCAGGACTCAAATTAAAGATTTAACGGCCGGTTGGTGATTTCCGTAAAATGAGGGGTTTTTCTGCAAAAATTCCCCCTCGGGCCGGATCTCTTTCCTTCCCCTGCCTGGCCCAATTCGCTTCAGCCGTTCGGCCCACAAGGCCCATCAGGCCAGCTTAAACTGCATTGCTAGGGTTTCCCTCGCCCTTTCCAATCGTGGTGGTGGCGGCCGCCCGCCACGCGCCGAGCGGCGTGCGGGTGCGTCCGGCTCAGCGGCGTCGCGGCGGCGGCGGCGGCACGGCGCTGCGGTGGCGCGGCCGGTGGCATGCGCGCGCGTCGTTCGGGCGAGATCGGCGGCGAGCCCGGGGCAAAGCGAGCGGTGTACTCGGCGGTCAACCCGGCGCGCGATTCGCAGCGGGCGCTCCATGCGGAGGCGTGCGTGGTGGTGGCCACGGGCGGCTAGCGGCGAGTGCTCGAGCGCGGGCGGAGGCAAAGACGGCTGCGGGTGACGGCTTCTCACGCGGCGCGCGGCGCGCTCATGCGAGGCGACGACGGCGACGGAAAGCGCAGACGGCGCGCGGCGCTGCAGCGCTTGCGCGCGCGGCGCGGGAGGCGGCCACGAGCCGCGGAGGGCGCGGAAAACGGAGAGGCGGGCGACGCGTGTTCGGGCGCAGAAGACGAAGAAGCAGCGGTCGGTGGTGGCACTTCGGCACCATGCGGAGAGATCTGCTTCGAGCGACGGCGGCCATGCCTCGGAGTGCGTGCACGGGCGGGGTTACTGGTGCTGGGGCCGGCGACACCTGCGCGAGTTACGAGGTGGCACAGCGCATGCAGGCGCATGTGCGGTTGTGGCACAACCGAAACCGGCGGCAGCAACCTCCCGTGCAGGCGGCGTCCCAAGCTCTCCGGCCGGCTGCGTTTCGTGCTTCACACGGCCATGTCCTTGTCCGGCGGCAGCGCGCAGATACTGCGCGACTGGCGGTGGTGGTGGCCATGGCGGCCATGTTTTTTCTCGTGCCATGGTCATGCAGAACCGAGCAGGAAAAGATGCAAAGTTTTTTTTCCCATTCGAACAGACAACTGATGTATGATAATTTTCGTTTCCAATCTGCGATGCAATCAACATCTACCCCGTTTCGCGATCTACCGATCGACATTGTGCCGGCGATTTCAGATCTGCTCGCGGTAGATTGGGGCGGATTTGCATCGTTCCTAATCTACAGTGCAATCAATATCTACCCCGTTTCATAATCTACCGATCGACATTGTGTCGGCGACTTCACGTCGGCTCACGGTAGATTAGGGCGGATTTGCACCGTAGAGATTCAATCTAGAACGCAAAAAGAAAATACAGATTCAAAAGTGATCTAGAAAATTCAATCTGTGCTTCAATGATTACCTCGTTCACCGGAGCGAAGTCGCGCTGATAACGTGTTGAGAAACCGTCACTAGCGACTAATCCGATCGATTCCTCTGCTTAGAACAAGAACGAATCAATCACAGAATCACAGAATAATAGATTGAACACAGAGAGGTAGAGAGAACTCCGATCTTTCTTTATTGCTTTAGATTGCATCAGGTGTACATAATGAGGGGTTATAGGTCCCTATTTATAGCCTACGATGGGGTGCCCAAATATGTTAGGACTCTGGCCGTGGGCCCAGTTTCCTAACAAGGCGTAAAGAGTGGGCACGGATGGTGCAGGCGGGCTAGGGATGTGCCGGCACGGCGGCACCTGGAGGGCAAGCGGCCGCAGCGCGAGCGAGTCGAGCTGTCTGCCGGGCATCCGCGGCGCTCGAGAGTCAAAACGCGACTTGGTTGTACGGGCCGTGTTGATTGGTTTTTATTTATGATATTTAGGTGAGAATAAATAGCAACGATTAAAGAAATAACTTTTAAAATAAGAGAGTTGAGCGATACAAAAAAACCGAGGGATAATATACGTGAGAGAGCGAGAGAAATAAGGTGAGTGATTCACGTATGATTCATTGTCTTATTTCACAACAAGATAGTAGCGAAAGGAGTGAGAAGCCGTTTTAAAAAAAAAAGATATTCTTATCAGCCTTTTATTTTTCTAAACATAAGCTAAAAATAGGAGTTAATACAAACGGAGCCATACTCTCTTCGCGCTACTGGTTTCTCCATCTTCCTCTACGGAGGCAAAAGGTCCTCGCGTGCTTCGAAAAAAGGCACTCCTACAAAAAGCATGAAAACACCTACAATCACATCCTTCAGCTTCCAGCGTCCATTTTCGCTGCTCAAGTACGATTCCATGAGCTAGCTTGCAATGTCGTCGAAAAAGATTAGTACAGCATCACAGCGTATCATGCGCTCATATGAATAAGCTCCCGGTCAAAAGAACCAAAGAAATTAAGTTGAACTAACAAATAGTAGGTAGTGTATTAAACTATTAATTGCAGTGCCTGATGTACTCTACCATTACAAGCTTAGAACGGTACAGCCTTTTGCCTCTCGTTTTCATCTGCTTCGGGACCATAGATAACTGAACTAACGCAGCAATAAGCTCATCCACAAGCAGGCTTCACGCCCGTTTGTTTCATCGGGGCTTATCTTTTTTTTGTTGAGAAATTCTGAGCTTATCTATCAACAAATGAACGAACGAACTCGTTTGCAAAACCGACTCTGCAGCGAGCATATCGACCATCCCATGGCGGAAATATGTACAGGGAAGAACTGGCGCCAGCGGTGAAAGTTTGGAGGCTGCTTCATGCTGCGGCGCTCGTACCTTCAACCTCGCCGTCGCACTTCCAAACCACGTCCTTCAGCTGGGTCGACAGAGTTCTGTAGAACTGTTGCACAGTAGAATTAATTTGGTTACTTGATTGTGTAAGAAATTACGTGGCAGTTGCTTAAAATGACGAGGAAAAATTACTCAAAATGTCGTGGATCTTAAAATGGTTTACAATTGAAGAAGAGTGGCTAGTACAAAAGTATCTGCAAGAGAATAATTCAAGACAACTGTTGCTGAAATCTTAGTTTTACTTCTGGAAGTATTAAATGGTACTCGAGCTTCAAATAAAGTTTGCAGCAAACCGATGGATTGATTCTGTAGACCTGAGCCTAAGTTACTTGCTTAATTTACGATGATTGTTCATTACTAATGTCATGTCTCAAGGATGTTATAGCAGAATAACTAAGATTATAGTACCTTTTGGAACTCCAGAGTATCCCCCTTCGCCTTCTTGAGCTCTACCACGTGCAGGGATGGGGCTACTTGAAATACCTAAAGGTCGTCACACAACAACATGTGAATGAGTAATTCTTCTTTAGTGTTTGAAATATTTTGTTGGCGTGGTGTTTTCACTTACGGACTTACCTCAGTTGCAACATTGAGATTGCCTTTTCTACCTGCTTTCAGGTTCTCCATCCGCATCTGGAAGGAACAAAAATACAAACTTACTAGGACTTGAAGTACGCAAGGTGAAAGGTGATAGCAAGGAATTACATAAATGAGTTAATAGTAGCTGGAGAAATATTGCATATGTTGACAGTAAGCAATATGAATACCTTGTAGTTTTTCTTTTGAATGTCAAATCCAAGTGGTTTTGCAGCTTCTTCAATCTTGGTGATGATTTCTTTTGGAGGACATTGTGAGGTGAATCGTGTCTCTCTCTTATACTCCTGTCACAAAATATGTAGAAGAAATAAGCCCATTGCAATGATATGTAGTTTCTAAAATATTTCATAAGCAACAAGCTGGTAATAAAATATGGAAAACCTAACATAGACAATGTAACAAGATAAGAGATATTTGCAGAAGAATTATTTCTGACCTTTGCCTCAAACAAATTGTCCAGATTCAGTGCTTGATTAAGTGAAATCAGTTCAAATGCATTCATTGAGGTCGGCTGATCTTCAGTTTCCTCTTTCACATGCTGGTCCTGGCAAATGTATCAATACGTATAGTTAGTCGTCTTATTCCTACCACAAAAGGCTAAATACTTTAACAATAAAATGTCAATTGACTCACTTCCGAGTCTCCAAAAGCAGCATCGACATCATCCAAACTAGTTTCATATTTCTCATAAAAAACAGGCGGCTTGTACCCCTTTTTGAACCAAGGATCTTCCAGTATCTGAGGAATGGTGATCCGCTGTTCAACATTCAACAACAACAAAAATTCAGGTAAATAGGGATTCCACAATTACATTTCAGCATTGAAAAATTAATGAAAGGACTCAGTACAAAATAAATACAATGCTCTGCAGGAATTCCATTTTAGTTAATACAATTGAAATTATCACTTGTGCATCATACGTATGGTTCTGCTCACATATGGTTAACTAATCCGAGTCATTTGAACAACTATGTTTCAAAAGTTATATGATACTTACAGTTGTAGAGTTGGGATCCAGAATTCTGGTAATCAGCTTCTTAGCTCCAGCAGAAAACCAAGAGGGACAGGTAAACTGAGCTCCAGAGATCTGAGATTACAAAGGGAGTAAGAAAAGGTAATATGTGATAATAGCATCATAGTGTGTTTGTATGTTTTTGATAAGTATTACTTTTTTATAAAGGGAGATGATGTTTTCATCCTCGAAAGGTAAATACCCAGCAATCAGAACAAAAAGGATCACCCCACAAGACCAGATATCGGCAGTTGCACCATCATAGCCTCTATCCTCAATGACCTACGAAGATCAAACAGAAATCTACGTTAGACAAACTTGGTTAGTTCTAGTGGAACCAACACACGATTATACTACGATGGGCAAAAAATAATACCTCAGGAGCAACATAGTTTGGTGTTCCACATGTCGTATGCAGCAGCCCGTCAGCCTGTAGAGTCGAGAAAAATCAATAATATTAGGGTGTAACACTGAAATGCAATCAGCACAAGGACAATGATTCGACTGCTACTAGGAGTCAATCCAAACTGATATACATAAAAATACCTTCACTTGCTCCGTTAAAGCACTTAAACCAAAGTCAGATACTTTGAGGTTTCCAGCAGCATCAAGCAACAAATTCTCTAACTGCAAATCCAGGTTAAATATCATCATGTCACATTTCGGCACTTGTGTGCTCATACCTAATTATAAAAGAACACATGACCAGGAGGTTAAGGCTTTACCTTCAAGTCTCTGTGATACACACCCCTACTGTGGCAATAGTCAACTGCATTGATCAGTTGCTGAAAGTATTTGCGTGCTTCCTCCTCCTTCAACCTTCCATTAGCCTTTTAAAAAAACTTTCTATTAGTATGCTGATTTTGATGTTAGTGTATAATAGCAAATAGAATCAATCAAAACATGATAATGTAACATGAACCAATAGACTAACGTAGGACAATATGACTTCAACCATTTCAAATGGATAGATGGTGTATTAGCACTTACAATGATTTCAAAGAGCTCTCCTCCAGTAACGTATTCCAGCACAATGAAAATTCTTGCTTTACTTCCCATCACCTGAGGTAGAAGGCAAATTTCAGCCAAAGGGTATTAGACTGTATGCACGAACGAAAGTAAGGTATGTTATGAATAGCGCATGTATTCATATGAGGCCAATGGGCCAGTATATATACACAAAGTACAGGTGGTAAATATGCAAAGAACCCCTCATAACAATGGGGAATAACAAACTATACATATATCTCTAACACCCCCCCTCAAACTCATGGTGGATCAACAACACTGAGTTTGGAGAGATAAAAGCTGTCTTTGTGCTCAGTCCAGGCCTTCGTGAAGAAATCCGCTATCCAAGCTCAAGGCACATATCAAGAGTAATCACCGATCATGCACACGATCCTCATGAAAGAAGCATCAACACCAATGTGCTTGGTGAGCTCATGCTTCACGGGATCACGAGCAACACCGATAGCACTGCATCTTTGTCGACAAGAGAGGGTCGGTGTAGTGACGAAACACCAAAATCCTCAAGTAACCACCGTAGCCAAGTAAACTCGCTTGTCAAGAGAGCCATAGCTCGCAACTCACCTCTGCACTCGAACGGACACTGCGATCTGTTTCTTCGTCTTCCGTGCAATAAGAGAACCACCAAGAAAAACACGAAGAAGCGAGATAGATCGCGATCGAGGATCGCTGGCCCAAGTAGCATCCGAATATGCTCAAGTCATGAACGAGCTGGAACGTGGAAAGAAGAGACGGCGAGAGATAGTCCCACGAAGATATCGCAGCACTCAAGAAGGTGGTCAGAGTGAACCCGAGTGGGAGCTGAAACAAAGCGACTCGAATATGAACTGGATAAGTGATATCCGGACGAGTAACAGCAAGGTAGACAAGACTCCCAACAAGATGACGATAGCGAGTCGGATCAGAAGGAGGCTCGCCATCAGAGAGTCGGAGGTGAACATTGAGCTCCATGGGAGTCTCAACAAAGATCTGATCGATGAGAGAGGCGCGATCACGAAGATCCTGAATATATTTCTCTTGGGACATAAAGAAACCATCTGGAGTGGAAGTAACCTCAATCCCAAGGAAGTAACGAAGAGGACCAAGATCCGACATAAGAAACTGCTCACTAAGACGAGCCTTGACAAAGGCAATGTACTCAGAATCATCTCCGTAATGATCATATCATCAACATACGGGAGAAGAAGAGTCCACCACGACGAAGTGTGGACAAAGAGCGCAGGATCATGATCACTAGCTGAAAAACCAGCAGCAGTGACCACAGAGGAGAAGCGCCAAACCAAGCACGAGGGGCTTGCTTAAGGCCATAGAGAGAGCGGCGAAGGCATGCACCATGCCCTCGAGAGCAGAATACCCGGTGGCGGATGCATGTAGACCTCCTCACGCAACTCGCCATTAAGAAAGGCATTCTTGACATCAAGCCGAGAAATAGACCGATGGCGACAGACGCCACCGAAAGAAGAGTGCGAGCAGTGGTCATGTGGGCCACAGGAGCAAAAGTCTCGTCGTAGTCAACACCATCTGCTGCTGGAAACCACAGCAACAAGACGCGCCTTATAGCGCTCAAGAGAACCATCGAGCGAGTCTTAATCTTATAGACCCACTTACACGTGATGGGATGAGAATGAGATGGAAAAGGAACAAGATCCCAAGTACCAAGACGCTCGAGGCAGCAATCTCTCGGCCATAGCAAGCTGCCACTCGGGGTGAGTAACAACATCCGTGAGGAGACAAAGCTCACGAGTAGCTGCGCCAAAGAAAGGCAAAACAGGCGGGAGGCCGAATCGATGGCGATCGCGAGAGCGTAGCGAGGAGAAGATGACCCATCAGGGAAGATGGAGCATCGAAGAAGATGAAACATCAGGAGAAGATGGCTCATCGGAAATATGCTCAATACGAGGTCGACGAGTGTAGACGATAGTGGGAGGAGCACGGGAGTCGAGGAGACAACACAGCGGCGACAACGGCGGAGAGGCCACAGGGGAATATGTGGAGACTCGTGAGGACAGGTGGACGAAGGCAAAACAGATATAGGAGTATCCGGAAAGGTCAAGAAAGACAGAGACTCACAGAGGAAACCGAAGGAGAGGCGGGGCGTGGGTAGAATGGACGAGACTCGTCGAAAGTCACATCCCAGAAACCCGTGATCCGACGACCAACAGGATCCCAAAGACCGATATCCCTTGTGCTCGCATCTGACCCCGAAAGACACACTCAACGGATCGAGCGGTCGGTTTGGTGCGTTCTCGAGGGCAAGGAGAACGTAGCAAACGCAGCCAAACAGATGAAGGCGAGTAGTCGGAAGACAACCACGAGACGCTCAACAGGATCGCACCCTTAAGAGCGAAGAGGTGGATGTTGACGAGATAGGTGGCGATGGAAACAACCTCGGCCCAAAAGTGAGGTGGAATAGGCGGCGATCATCGAGCATGAACCGTCTCAAGGAGGTGACGATGCTTGCGCCAGCGACACCATTCGAGCATGAGCACCGGGACAAGAAAATCGGCGAGTGTGCCTCGGCAAGGAAGGCTGCGCAGTGACGAGAAAGGTACTCGCCGCCAGAATCAGCACGAAAGACACGAATAGGAGTGGAGAAGCGTGTGTGTATCATAGTGGCAAATTGTTTATAGATAGGCAAGGCCTCACTACGAGAAGACATGAAATATATCCAAGTGTGGCGAGAGAAATCATCTATAAAAATAATATAATAACGATGACCCCTTTCAAACGAAGGAGCCGGACCCCAAACATCCGAATGAACAAGATCAAAGGACGCCGAGACACAGTCTCACTATGAGGATAAGGAAGTGAATCATTTACCTAACTTACAGCCCGACAATCTAAAGATACGTCTCCGAGAGCACCCGAAGACCACGACGAACTAAGGACGGCAGACGAGATCCACACAGATGGCCAAGACGGTGATGCCACCGCTGGAAAGAGCCGGTGACGGCGGCGAAGCGGAGAGATCGCGGCGGCGGGTGGCGCGGAAGGAAGATGAAGCGATCAAGCTCCCGAGACGCCGTGAGTCACGCGCCGAGGGTCGAACCAACCGAGCTCCGTGTGGCGATCCCGAACACAACAAGAGTCGAGTCGAGAATAACTCGATAACCAAGGTCGATGAATCGCCCAGCAGAAAGAAGCTGCAAGGTAAGGCGAGGAACATGAGCAATGAAGGAACATGAAAAGATGAGTTGCTAAGAGATCTTCGACTGAGACAGAAAGAGATGTACCATCGCAGTAAGAACACCGGGGAGAATTAAGAGGTGTAATAGAAGACAGAGTGGAAGAATCAGAGTCATGTGAAAAGATGCTCCGTAATCAAGAATCCACTGGAGGTACCGATCGTGTAGGAGGTGGTCTCTCGGTGCTCAAGAGTTAGTAGCGAACTCGCAGAACTCCGCCGAGGAGAACTCAGGCGGCAAGTAGGCGTCCGGTCCGCTATCTCTCGCCGGTGAGAGAAGCTCTGAAGAAGTCGAGGCGACGTCGTCGTAGAAGCACTAGTGCCGATGAAGAACGGCGTGAAAGATGCCGCTTCTTCTTGTAGCACTGGGACTCAGTGTGGCCATCCTTGTCGCAGTAGGAACAGTGAGGACGGCCACCTCAGACGGAGGACGGCCACCACCACTGTGGTAGCCGGAGGAGGCGCGTAGCAAAGCGGACGAGCGGCGAGCACGCAGGGGAGTGGCATCAGACCAGCACCACTCAGACGAGTCTCCTCCGCGCGTATCTCGGTAAGAGCCTCCAGGAGAGTGACACGAGGGTGGCGTGCAAGTAGCTGGGCACGCCTTTGCTCGAACTCAGGACGAAGGCGAGTAAGGAACTCGTAAACCCGCTGAAACTCCTGTGTCAAGACGTACCTCCAGCAAAGACAGCACGACAGTACGATAAACAAGAAGATGCGGAGAGTCCAAGCGACGCCAAACAAGCAGAGCTCTGAGCGTAAAAGGCGTCAACAGTAGCATCACCCTGCTGAAGAGAGTGCTCCTGGCGGACCACGGACAGGTACAGGGCATCACCAGAGGGCTCGTAGCGCTGACGAAGATGAGTTCACATCTGAAAAGCCGAAGGAGTCCCACAACCTCGTAAGAAAATCGAGGTGGACATCGGCGATGAAGACAAGAAGCGGCCGAGCGCCGTCATCGCATCACCGAGTGTAGACGGCCGACGATCCTTGTAGGAATCCGAGCCTCTGGTAGGCGAGGCGGCTTTATCATCACTTCATCATCGCAGCGCCTTATCTACCGTCGGAGGCAATGTAACAGCGAGGCTCGTCGGAGGAATAGGGCAAGGCGGACAGTCACATCGCGAGAGGACGCCCGAGACGAAGACCACGCATGTGAATGCGCATGAGACACGAAGTCGGTGTAATTAACACCATCAAAAATCACCGGCAGCGAGGAGGGAAACGGTGCCCATTGGTAGGCGGCGCCGGCGGCGCGGCGACCAAGGCAACGGTCTAATAGCGCTACCGACGGCGCGGGCGTTAGAACGACGCGTTTTTGCTTTTTCTTTCCGCCGGTTAAGAACCTCAAACGGCCTTCGGCCGCACGCACGCCGCTGCGTTAGGGTTGGCAGCGCGACGGCGGCGGCGGCGGCGAGAGGCGGCGGCGGCGGCGACGGCGACGGCGGCTCGCTCGGCGTGAGAGCGGCCGACGGCGCGCGGCTCTGCGGCGGCCTCGGCAGAGGAGGCGAGCGGCGGCCTCGGCGTGGAGAGCGGCCGACGGCGGCGCTCTGCGGCGACCTCGGCAGAGGGGCGAGCGGCGGCCTCGGCGTGGAGAAGCGGCGGCGGCGGTCTTCCTCGAGCGGCGGCGCGATCCCGGCGGCAGCGCGACTCGAAGCGAGCGGAGGAGGCGGCGGATCCGCGGCGGGCGGGAGCAGAGGAGGCGGCAGGAGGCCAGCGGGGGCAGCGGCGGAGAGACGGCGAGATCGGCGACGACGGCGCCGAGGCAACCCCGGCGCGAGGCGGCGATCCACTCGAGGAGTCGGCCGGGCCGACGGAGGAGTCGTCGATGGCGACGACGCGTGGAGTCGGGCGAGCCGAGCCGATGGCGTGGCGGAGAGGAAGTCACGCGAGTCGGCGGCGGCGGCGAGTCGGCGACGGCGGCGGAGTCGGCGACGCGCATGAGTCGCGACGGCAAGACGGAACCTAGGTAAGCCAAAACCCTAGATTTGGCTCTGATACCATGTTATGAATAGCGCATGTATTCATATGAGGCCAATGGGCCAGTATATATACACAAAGTACAGGTGGTAAATATGCAAAGAACCCCTCATAACAATGGGGAATAACAAACTATACATATATCTCTAACAAGGTACAATGATAAATCTTAGAGTAGATTTATTTTGGACTTTACCTCATACAGTCGCACAACATTAGGATGCTTTATTAACTTCATAGTACAAATCTCTCGCCTAATCTGCATTGAGTTTAGGATGGTATCAGCATGGAGACATCAAATACATAGTGTCAACCTTTTTTTAAAAAAATGTATACAGAACGAGGAATTCCCTATATGAGGAGCGCATATATGAAATAATATATTTAGGTTTGGACCATGAATTTTGTGGCTAATGAAAATCTCTGTCTGAGAACTATATACAGAATAGTAGAAAGAATAGTGAAGCCAATTAAATAGAACCGGGGACATGGGCATCCAGAGGCACGAGGGAAACATATGCTGAAGTTTACAAACTGAGTACATGGTATTTTGAATTCAATTTGCGTAAGGCTCAGACAGCAATTGGAACAGCACAAGGCACCAGGAGAGCATACTGAGTTGGTAGTATGACTTTAACTGGAAGATCACCTTGTGGGTATATCTTGTTGTCATGCAGATATGTAGACATAGAATCATTCTTAATTGAAGTTACATCTTCCTATGCTCCCATGCAAACACGGCAACATCCAAGGAAGAAAATTGTTTCTCCAGTTTGCTCCTTGATACAAAGATGTAAGCGATGGCAGTGAACTTTGACCAAAGAAAAACAGAGATTGCAATTACGAATGTGATCAATAAGGTAAGAAATATAAGCTTTCAGCTTGCATATTAGATAGTAGATAGCCTTTATTAACTGTTAGGAATGATGATAAGATCGACAGTATGGTTGACTGAACTTTTTGCAATTTATGGAAGCGATATATGGACTTACGGAGCATCCGACTTTTGGCCACTTTATTTCTAATAAACTGAGGTTCATCTGATCCATGACATGGACAAATACAAGGAATTACAAGAAACTAGTGCAGAGTCTTATAAGGGAATTGTCAGATAATGACCTGTTCAACCAATCTGTTCTTCTGAACTTTCTCCTTGTCAAGGATTTTGATAGCAACAGGGTCCCCAGTTTCTGTGTTCTTCGCAAACCGAACCTTTGCAAAGGTTCCCTCCCCAATCATGCGCCCGAGCTCATACTTCCCAACACGGCGCTTCACCTTTGGTGACAATGCAGCTCTCTTAGCCCTATACATCTTCCAACAAAGGAAGGTTCCTATGAACCTTCAAATTATTCTTCAAACACCTACAATTGTTCAATGAATCAGGCTTTGAAGCTCATTAACTTGACGATTCGCCATTCAAGGACTTAAGAGACAAACTCTCATAAGCAAAAGAAAGAATACAGGAGAAAAATGGGGGAATGCATAGTTTTCTTAAGACACAAAGTTTGTGGACACACTGATAAGCTGGATACCCAGGAGTTAAATAGTTCATTTTCCGTCAATCCAACAGCAAACTTTTGAGAAAATTGAGACAGCATGACACAATGCTCTCATATCTGTTGCAAAAGAATCTGAATAATTTCTCTTGGAAGTCTTAGCTATGGAAAGAGCTAGATCACTCCCTTCAAAGGAACTGGGTCATATTAAGTACATGAACATGGATCTGATCACACAAACACCATTTTTGTATAAGCTTTATTCACTAGAATACCATAGATAATTAGATATATAAGAAACCTTGTAAAAATGATTTCACAGAGTTTATTGCAGATGGGGATCAAGCACTAGCGCTCAACAGATCTTTCTAAAACAAAGACTGAAAAGAAAAATATAGACAGTATTATATGGCTGGTTGATAGAACGCATTGATCCAAACAACCTTAGGAATTGATCCAAACAACCTTAGGAAGTTAGAGCGTAAGCATTGAGGGGCCCGGTCAATAAACATACAGCTGGTAAAAAAAAACTGACAGGCTACACTCAGATTTAATAAAGAGTGACAGTATTTGATTTATCAACAAATTTAATAAATTTTATCTCACTATTAAGTCGAATGTTTAAAAAACTGGAATCTTTAGTAAAACCTTTCAATATCTGACATTTCAGTGAACAGAAAAGTATATTGTTGTGTCATAATCTATCAAGTATCAAGCAGAAGTCTTTATGTTCTTTTCCAAAAAGAAAAAAAGAAAGAAGGAAAAGGAGGCAGCCTTCTGTAAATCCTAACATCTAAATCTCAGAACACTATGCTACAGCCTTTTGCAAGTAAAATAGTTCAAATCCTGAGAAGTATATGACAGAAGCCTTGCCATATATGCAGGTACATGGAGGCCGCATAGGAAAAATCGCCACTCGCCAGTTGATAATTGATATGATGCTATCAGACACCAAAAATGCCAAAAAAAGAAGTCCAAAAGGCAGTTCACAGATATGTATTGATGAAAGAAAAAGATCAAAGAGAACTGTTGGCGTGAAGGGAAGGTCACAATGAGCTGGAAATGCTAAGAACATACATCTCGCAGGGCAACCCAAATGCCACAAGAAATGAGCTAGCAATTCACAGAAAACACCTCCAATACCTAATCTTGTTACCGCAAAAGTCACACTTTCAGAACTGTACCTCACCAACAACAGGATGTGAAAAATCCCCGAAATGCAAAATTCCTACACCACAAAGCCACAGAAGAAACAGATTCAGGCCGAGACACTGAGCCTTACCTTCAATTCGAAGAACAGCAGATGCAAGGCTCTCACAAGAACTCAAGGAAACCAAGGAAGAGCACCTGGAGGTAGGACTTAGGGGGGTGCTGTGGAGGCAGAGAGAGAGAGAGGTAGCGGTGAGCTGGTGATGTAGCAACCCACCGGAAAGGGACAGGGAGGTGAGCAGCAGAAGTTTTTGCTTGCCTTGCCACTTCACACTGGCCTCAAGCGAAGCCCTCCTCAAGTCAGTTTCGAAGGGCTGCATGGCCTGTCCTGTCCTGTCCTTCGTAGTTTCTTGTTTCTACTAGTTTCTACATCAGGCAAGGGAGGTAAGGTCGAGGCAGCAGTAGGCAAACCCTCCCCGCATGAAGCCGAACGTTATGTACTGTAGAGTGTGGACCAGAGTATGTATATATATGCACGGACTATTATCGAGTTGGGTCGGATCAGCGGTTTTGGTGTCGTATTTGCAGGAATAGCTCCGTCGCAGGAATAATGCCTCCATCTCATGGGCCAGTAGACCGACACGTCAAGGAACCGTACAACCGTCGTGCAGCCAGGCGTTGTCACATAGTCACTATGCGGTAGAGCTCGGTACTGTATGGCCACGACCTTCCATTAACATGTTAATTAGTGCATTGAGCAGAGAGAAACAAGCAGACAAATGTACCACACGACGGAGGTATGTACCGCACGGCCCCCCAATCAGTTCTGCTCCTGCATGCAGCCCGTGTCTGCTCCCGCATGGCATATCAGACAAGGGGCAAACCATCGAAAGAAGGTGCCATCACGTCTGCCCCCGCATGCAGTTTCTGCCGTCATTACTGGCACATCGTTAGCTTGCAACTCACTTTCACTATAAATTCCAAGATACGTGCACTCGCACCCTCGCAGTCTATTTGCTTGCACTCTTCACTCACACTCCTCATCTGCGCTCTTCGTACGTTTTTTTCGTAACCGATTAAATATTGTTTTGTATCGTTATAGCAATCATATTAACAAGTAAGTTTTTTGTCATATGAATTATCTTTGTTTAATGTGTGCATAATTATTTATAGTTATTTAGGCGTAACTAATTTAGTCCTAATTATTTAGACCTTATTAATTTTTTGTTATTTTATATAGGTTAAACACATATTCACATGGGGAGTACATATAATTAGTCATAGTACAGGAAAGCAATAAAATTTTTTGGCATTTTGTATCTAAGCTTAGTTCATCACTACATAAACAAAATATAAAAAGAAATGTGCTTCTTAGTTTCAAGTTGGCATTATGTATCTAAGCTTAGTTCCTCACTACATAAACAAAATATAAAAAGAAATGTGCTTCTTAGTTTCAAGTTGGCATTATGTATCTAAGCTTAGTTCCTCACTACATAAACAAAATATAAAAAGAAATGTGCTTCTTAGTTTCAAGTTGGCATTATGTATCTAAGCTTAGTTCCTCACTACATAAACAAAATATAAAAAGAAAGAGCATATTTTAATAAAAGAGCATGGACATTATTGATTCATCCTGTTGGCATGAACCACAACAATGTAAAATTTATATTTACACAATTTATCATAACATAAAAATGTACATTACTTAGGGGCAACCTCAGTTCATGGCATGACGCTTCTTGTGTCTTGTCGAACCAACTGCTTGAGCCAAGAAAAAGAAATAAAAGATGATGAGATCATTCGGGACGAATTTCAACAAACTTGCTTCCATCTTGCTTGGAACCTGCAGATCAAAATTTTCAATTTGCAGTATTAGTTAGTCATAATAAATTAGGCTTCGTTATTTTCGATATGAACTAATTAGTGAAAATATAGCATTCGTAATTAATTTATTGGTAATTAATCAGTCATAATTAATTTAGTGCCAGTTAGTTAGGCTGAAGTAATTAGTTAGTTATAAATAATTAAGTAGTAATGAAGTTGTGGTTTAATAGTGGTAAGGACGACAGTAATGAATTGCTTGTAATATTTAGTATTATAGTGTTCATTTGGTCATAATGTTTAATGTTACGGTGTTCATTTTAGCTACGGTTGATGAATTTTAGCTGCGATTAATGATTTTTGCTTGTGCTTTTGAGATTATAGCGGACGATGAAAATGCTGACGTGAACGACACACTTGAGTTTAAATTTGGGAAATCGTTTAAAGAATATTTGTTTTAACTTTTAGAGAAGTAAAAACTAAAAACCAAAAGATCCAAAGAATAAGGTCTTAATGTAGCGGTTCATAATTCCTATGCTAGTTCAGTACATGGTTGAATGAGTTTACTACCGTACGCGACTAAAATTATCGTCATTCTGTTGCGGGCAGACGTTGGTTCGATCGATCAAGTGGTGGACGGTCTTCCGGCCTTCCCCGTTTCTAGCGTCTGCACCATGATGCTTCTGCCTGCCACATCATGTCGAGATCTTTTTCCTCCATGGGCTGAAGACAACAATGCCCACCTGCACAAGCAAAAATCATGTGTACGCTTTTGCTCTGTACTGATCCACAGAGAGCACGTAGCTGAAAGAAAACGCAAGAATTTATATTTATAGCGGAGGCGGAGGCGGAGGCGGAGGCGGAGGGAGCGCGACGGAGGAGGTCCACACATGAACGCTGTTTTTTTTCTTTCTCTGTCGTTGTCAGGCTTGCTAGGTCATGGTGTTGGTAAATTTCCAATCCATTTCAATTTCTGATTTCTATCTTACAGAAATTAAAAACTATTTAAAATATATCAACTTTTAATTTTAGCTTTTTATTTTTTTTCTTTTTACCTTATTCTTTTACATTGTCCTAACAGATATAGCAATGTTTTTCAATTGTGTCTTTTTTTAATTATTTTTCTTATTTTTTTGACTTAGAAATATACATATGACGCTGAAATGGGGGCACTATGATGTCTGGACACCAAGCTTCTCTGTATTTGAATTGATTTTAGATGCGTATAAGTGTAATGATATATAACATATCAGGCAAACCCGTTAAAATTTATTAATTCAAAAAAAACATCAATTTGAAAAGAAAGTTATTGATTTAGCATACTGAATCAATCATGGATGGAAAGTCTTCATCATGGATGGAAAGTCTTGATCATGGAGTCTCGGCACCATGGTGCCCCTGTTATTTATACCATATGTATGTATGTATGTATGTATGTATGTATGTATGTATGTATGTATGTATGTATGTATGTATGTATGTATGTAAAATGAATTATATGTGAAAAATAAAGAGTTACATATCACATAAAAGAACTTAAATATTAGAAATTTTAGAATGTTGTCAATTCGATTTAATTTCCATATTTGTAGAGTTGGTTTCATTTGTGGTATTAATGCATAGTAATATATGTTAAAATAAAGAATATAAATTATATCTTTGGGAGGCAATACTTATTTTTTATAATTTTTATTGGCGTCTCTAATAATAGAGACAATAGATGTATCTATATTAATACAATTAAAGGAATACAAATTATAATGGATATTGAAGGCAAGTTTGTGTATGTGCTTGGATCTCTTTAATTCAATTCGATCTCTAGTATCGTGCATCTTAATTTCATGCAAGAGTTCTCTAACTATATATACATGTATATGTGCAAATCAACTTCATGTGCACTTTCATAGATCAAGGAAAATCATTGGTTATAATTTGTTAATCATAAAAAGAGTCCACCTAATTAAGATCTAGATGCTTATCTTTTTGTAAGAATTTCTAGCAATTATTCTCATTTATCATGAAACATCTTTCACTTATGGATTGCTAAACATAATTAGGGTCCACCAAATTAGCGAGCAAGTTTTCATTTTGGTAAGAATTTTTACAATATTTCTCTTTTTTTCCTTAGCTGGTGTAATAAACCATGCTAAGCTTTTATTGTATGATAGATAGCACCCAATTTTTGATATAGTTGAACCTTAATTAAAATCCACTACATCATTGACGATTCTAACAAAAACAAATTTCAAAGCTGTAAAACACATATTATTGGGAAAAATGCAGATAAAATAGGTCTTGTTTTTTTGTTTTTCCTTTTTTCCTTTACTGAGTGCCACTTTTTATTTTTTGGTCATTTATGGCTTTTAATCATTTATTTTGCATGTTCACATACTTCTTTTCCTCTCGTATGTGGCTTCTAGTGCGGACCATCTAGAATCTTTTTATTTATTAGGTTTATCTAGAATTTATAATAGGTAACCTTATCTTATAATATTCCTTATTTTGTCTAACACATCCACTGATAATTATTTACTAACCATAATAAGGATCCACTGAATCAAGAGACGTATGTTTTCTTTTTTTGCAACTATAAAACTCATGCCATTGACTTTAAGCATATAATAGATAGATTTGTTTTTTGGGAATTTACTTTGGAATTCGTAGGAAATCAAATTGCTAATTTTCATTTTTCTCTAAATTTTAGTTAATTATGATTGTACTTGACATGGAATTTTTTATTTGCTAAATTTTTATTTAATTATTATTTCCAATTTTAGTTATTTATAGATGTTACTTTAGATGTTGTATGGAAATCAAATTGCTGATTTTCTTTTTTTTATTTTGAATTTTAGTTAATTTGGATTGTACTTGACATAATATTCTTTCTTTTAATATGAGCTATTCTAACATGGATTAGTGAGATAAATGGCTAAAATTTCCTTGTTAATACGGACTTCCTTAGAGTGTCTAATTAGTATAGATTTATAAATTTTAATATTTTTAGACTTTAGATTTCAAATTTGTATACAAATCAAGTATCTAATCATGCTTTAATTTCTATTCCTATTTTCCATTTTTTATCATACTTGCTGTGGATTATTTTTATTTTTAGGCTGGAATTCGTATAAAGCAATTTTCTATTTTATTACTATTTTGAATTTAGTTTTTTAGAGTTTGCTTTAAAATTCTTGTGGAAATCAAATTGATAATTTTTATTTTTTTGTATTTCAATATTAGTAAATTTGGATTATAATTAATATGAACTCTTCTTTTAATTTGCTAATTTTTATTTATTTATTTTTGCAAATTTTTGTTATTTATGGATGTTACTTTGGAAGCTGTATGAAAAATTAAATTGCTAAGTTTTCTTTATTTTTAATCCCAAATTTCTCTTATTTTGGATTATAATTGACATAGACTCGTTTGTTTAATCTAAGCCATTATAACTCATGTGTACCAGATTAATGGCTAGATTTTTCTCTAAGTATATAATTAGTATAAATATAGATAGATTCTTATATCTCTAAGTCAATATCAAATCTAAGGCTTTAAAATTAGAACTCAGTAAATTAAGGCTAGATGTTTTTTTCGAGAATTGGTAGTATATTTTTTTCTTTAGCATTTAGTATATAATAACAGATGTATCACGCTTTTTATATAGAAAAAGAAATTGATTGCCGGTTCGGCTGGCTATAGCCACGCAGTACGTACGTACGTCCGTCCGTCGGCACCCCAACGAACCAACCGAGCGTCGCGATCGATCGGGACGGACGAGGAAGCTTCCTCGCAGCTGCGCGGGGCCAGAAGCGGTCGCACGGCTGGGTGAAGGACGTGGGCCGGCGCTTGTGGCCCACGCGCGTCGATGGGGCCTTGCCTTGCCTGCGGCCACTCCCGTGCGAACCGCGCAAGCATCACACCGCCTATCTTACCAGCCGTGCGCGTGAGCGGACGGATGCATATCCGCGAGAGATTCGTTCGGCTCTTCCTCGTGGAGCGCCTGCGTGGCACGGCTCGTCGTGTATATCCATCTCAGCAGTCGGCAGGCCTACGAAAATTTGGGACTGTTGCGAGCTGCGAAGTCAAATGTAGCCGATAAGTGCGACTCAGAAAAAGGGTGCCTTCAGTTGAGCTTAACTTCAGCTTTAGCTTATACGTACTATAGTAATTAGTCAAAAGTACCATCAGAGTTTTTTTTTTCCAACTGCTGTCGGTAGACCGAGGTACCTTTCACCAAGAGCTTCAGTAGGGATATCCAAGCTAGACAGAACCATGATGCAGGCATGCAGCTGCTGCTGAAGAAACCTGCAGACTTGTTTATTAACCAATTGCCCCGATCATTTGTGACAAGCTCAGCATGCCTCCGACTTGCTTCAGTAAACATCACACTGTCAACGGCGAAGAGCAAATGTGATACCCAAGGAGCATGGCGGCCAACTCTAATCCCTCTCGCAATATATTGAGGACTGATTGAAACCAACCTTCAAGCGAACAACCAACCAGCCGAAGGGGAGAATCGCCTGCTCATTAGCATTGGTGGAACCAGGCCTCGAACTATCTATGCTATAATCTGAGACCTAGCAACTAAAGTACATGTACAATTTATGAAAAATCGTAAAAAAAATAGAATTAATCCAAGAGTAGCTAGTCTAGCATGAGGCTTAGGCTTAAGCTGGTTCTGTCCCTGCCCATCAGATCAGATTAGATTATCACAAAGGAGTATAGAGTATGGACTGTATAGTAATGCCGGGGAATATGCCATGTCGATCACTGAAACGTACTGACACGCACTAGCGTGGTGCGCAGCCTTTTTAGCAACTTACACCCGTTTAATTATTTCCGGTCAGGACCAGAACATTGAAGTCGTGAATTGGAGGCGGCGTGACTGCTCCAGTAATTGGACAACTGCCACGGTCAGCTAGTGGCATGTACGAGAATTTCTTGTCATTCAACATTGATTTTGTTGAAAGAAAGGAAGGGAAGGGAAGGGAAGCGAAAGGAGCGACATCGTACATTCGTGAGAGCATGAAGTTGATCCTTCTAGTACACTGCAGCCAGGCCGAACCTCTGTCTTGTACTGTCATAATGTAGTGGTAAATCATTGTATTTGAACTTGTGTGTATCACCCAACTCCTATATTTCTCTGGGTGTTGAGGATCTTCTTGTTCAGACTTCAGATTCTTGATGATGTCAAACAATCCTTTTGCGTACAAATACAGGTAGATTAGGAATGGAGACACGCATGCATTTTGTGCTAAGCTACATAATAATGTCAATCTCTTTAGTTGGGGGTGGACCGGGTGGTAGGTAGCCTGACAAAACATTTGCGCTAATTAGCTACATCCACTTACTCTAATTGACTGTACTTTTCTTTTTATACAATCATGTATGCTTTTGTCCACTTCAGAGATCTCCATGATCCTAAAACTCCCTGCTGTACTTGTTAACATATTCTGCTAGTAAGCAGCACGTCCCAATCGGATGCACTGTTCCAAGGCATGTTTCATGTTAGATCACAAGTAGAGGTCGTGAATATAGTGATAATAAATAAATAATATTTAGATTGTATTGAAATTTATATTTGTAAAATTTTCGATGGATGCTCTTTTGCAAAACTGGAATCAGCAGTTTGACTACGGCAGAATGACCACGGTATGTTAATCACGGCAGAATGATTACGGCAGGTTGAGCTCGGCCAAACGACCACGGCAGAACGACCTCGATCAGAGAACCGGTCGTAAGCTACAGTAAATCAGTCGTATGAAACAGTGAATCGGTGATCGATAGTATGAGTTATAGTAACTGGTCGGTGGTCGTAGCTACAGGTCGTTGATATAGTGCTTTGCCAATGGTCGTAGAACAGTAACCGGTTGATACTAGGAAGCTATAGTACCTGGTCGGTACTCGATAGTTGGTGCTGTAGTGTCTGGTTAGTGATCGGTAGCTGTAGACTTATGATTGGTAGTCGTAGACTTCGCGATCTATTGTCGTAGTCATAGGATTTACAATCTACTATCTTAGACTTTGTGATCAGTTATCGTAGACCTCGCGATCGGTAATCGTAGGCTTTGTGATAGGTTGCCGTAGGATTCATAGTCGGTACTCGTAGGCTTTAAGTTCTTCAATTCTTGTAATCTTTGAGTACCTTTGTAAGTTCAAGCTCCATTAAATTGATTTTAGTGATAATGCCAAATACAATTGCGAGACGAACCTGCTTATCAACTATAATATTTCCTAGTCTTATTTGGATATAATTAATGATAAATGGTTTTGGATATAATGATAAATGTAATTGTGAGAGTAATGTATTTACTGATTATGAAATTGCTTAAGTCTCATTTGGAGGAAGAGGTGAAAATCATGGAGGTATGCATTTTACATCTTATTTTTATGTATTAATGCATTCCTCAGATCTAAAATATAGATTGAACTTCACCAATAGTCAAACTTGAATATGTGCATATGTTTCCATTATATATTCTTATATACATACATTTAAGGGGATTTCACTCTATGTTTTGTGGTTTCATTAGTATTCATCCATGTTCCCCTTACAGTATATGTAATTTGTGTAGTTCATATATACTGTTAATTGATTTAATCTCAATTATTTGCAATCGGGTTGTTATCTAATTCCTCCATTATATGTTAATGGTTGGATGATTAATGATAACTGGATGTGTAAGATTTATTAGCAATTAATCTCAAACACAAACACTTCTACTCAAATGAGTTAATTGCTTAAGAAGCTCATCCTAGAATATACAATTGTTGTGTATATGTTGTACAATCGCAAAACATCTTTATCTCATTATTGGTTGAGATTACCATGAATTACCAAAAATAGAATATTGTTGAATCTAGTCCATCCATTATGTCTTAATGGTGAAGTTTTGGTAATTAACGGCAATTGATTTGTGAACTAACATTTTCCATGAGTTAAATGAATATATTAGGTTTACAAGTGAAGATGACTTGGGATGACCTCATATGTTGAAAATCATCAAGTCATAAAAGATGGATTTATGTGTTGAAGGCTATTAAGAAGAGGATGTATCATGAGTTGTTGCATGTCTAAGAGAAGATGATCATGAGTTGATCATCAAGTCAAGAGAAAATTCATTATGTGTTGATGGAGTTCACGTAAAGGATGCATCATGAGTTGACACATATCAATACAATGACCCCTTGACTTGAAGTGTAGATATGCAGCATCAAGTTTCAAGAGGTTGCTCAAGGCAAAGGTATGACTAACTAAGGCTAAGAATATGTTCTTTGTTTTTTACCGGTTTGGTATTTGGTTGAAAGACCAGATTGCTAGTATAAGTTGTCGTACTATTAAGAGGGGTCATGTCTAATAACTTGAGTCTCATCATGTGTTGATAGCTCAACCTCACTTGCTCTAATTCTCCATAGCATGATGTTTATATTTGCAAATGTGGAGTGATACTTCTGAAAATCGGTAGTATTGGACTTTTGCCAGCGAAGCTGCTGATTTTGTTGAATAACGACTAGTTTTCTAACCGTTGCGAGGGGAGCGGTAGTTCCAAAGTTTTGCTTACGGTACTACCAAAAATCTTGATTTTTCACGGGTTTTGCTTCCAACGGCTAGTTTTTGTATGTAGGGTATAAATACCCCCATGTGGCCAGTTGGAATAGAGCTTGCTGCATCCTTTGACACTCTCTTGAGCTAGTGTGAGGTCCTTCTCTTAATTGTGCATATGTTGCACCTTGTGAGAAGGAAAAGGGATTTAGATTGCATGTGTTGCATCTAGAGGTGGATTTTGTATCCACTTGAGCTTATGTATTCGTTGCACATGGTGAGGGTCAAGCGAGGGGTTTGACTTATTACTCTTAGAGGTTGCCGACTTCTAGACGACATTGGAGGTGTTATGCGCGGTGATCTTCTCAAAAAAGATTGTGAGAAGACCCAGCAAGTTGTGAAGGTTAGAGATCACCTACCCAGAGGGGGAAAGAGCTACCATTAGTGGATTTGAGGTGGAATGCTTAATTTGTGGAACTGGTCCAATTTATTTGAGCTTACCTCAACGTGGACTATGGGAGATCGGCAAGTATCCAAACACCATGGTAAGAAATAACCGTGTCATTGTGATTTGTTTTCTTGTACTCAATTTACATTCAAGTAATTTATATTCATAGAATTAAATTGATTGTTTGTCATCTTAGGATTACAAACCTTAATATAGATTTAGATTGTTGGTGCACTTAGGTGAATTTAGTTAATTTTGGCTTTATTTGTGCTAAATCAAATTGAGTAGGTTTCTGCATTATATACTTGGTTTAGCTAAATAATTGATAGCAAAAAAATATTAAAACTATCTATTCACCCTGCTCTAGTCAGCCCTCGATCTTACACCTCGACTACTTGTGTCTGATGGGCCAGCGGTCTAGCCGGCCTATGCATGGTGGTCAGAGTGGTCTTACTGGGTGGTTTGAAGTTAATTTTTGCAAAGCGTGGAATTGGTGGTCGTAGATAATCTGTTACCGATGGTTAAGAGTGTGGTTTGCTTATGTGGACTAATGTCGGTCAAGTTGGAAAGAACTTGTGCCAGGGAAAAAGTTTCTTTGGTCTTTGCATGTGCGGTATGGGCGTGGAGACGATCATGACCGGTGATGAGGAGAACCGGGACTAAGAGGGGAAAATCTGAGGTCCGGGCGGTCGAGGATGTCACGAGGTGGTCGGGTTTATGCTGGAGTACGTAGAGATCAGAGGTGGATGATATATGGAGAAGCTAAGGGAGGTGCGGTCCTGGAGGCTTTATCACATGATAATATTGGAGAAGTTATGAAAGGAGTCCATAACTTGGAAGGTTTAGAAATATTAAAAACCTGTATTTGGAAGGATTTCGAGTCATTTGATTTTCAGAAGAGATATGATTTCGTGTCCACGTTTGATAAGAACATGTTTGGGGTGTTAGTCTATAAAAGTAGGGAGAGGATAAGGGTTAACGAAAATACTTTTGGAAGGTTTTTGCGGAGAGATTGAAGAGGCTTTAGTTTTGGCTAGGCTTTTAGGGTATTTGTGAGGACACTTTGTAAATCCATGAAAATCCAGCAATAAACATCATCTTGAATCAATCTGGTTCTTGATTTGCTCGAAAAGTTGCTGGTGATTGCAGTTGAATTGAAGCTTCCGACGACGTGCAAAGGTGACGAACCGCTGCCAGAAAAACAGAGGAAATACGAGTACTCGAAGGCGCTGGTTTCTCGAAGGCACACATGATCGAGAGGTTTTGCTCCCGGAGTCCCGGTGTTGAAGAAGCTGAGCGATCGATCGAGCAGTTGAGCATCGAGTGGTCGAAGTTTTCACTGAACACTAAGAGATTCCAAAAAGCTAAAGTAATCATTTACCTTTCTCTGATTACGGTATTTGATCCTATATTTCGTGAACATATAAGTGAGATCAACGACTTGGAAAACCCATCCCATTACATCATCGTTTACTCTTTATTTACTGATAAAATGCAAAATAAAAAGATGGAAGTAGATATACATGCAAGAAGATGACGATCATGTGTGGGATGATATCGAATCTGGTAATCGTTGATAGATTTTTTTATGTTCTATGTCGTTTTATTTTGACACGGTTTCGGTATTGCATGCTTTTATTCTAATTGCTTGATTGAAGTCTCTCATCAGAAAAGAAAGAGCAAACATAACTCACGGAGCAGAAGCCAGTGGATCTGCATTTGGCTAGCAGTGGCAGGAAAAAGAGCGTGAAGCTTTTCCACTTGCCTTTCAGGGGCCACATGCCCTACAGAGGAAAAGCATGTCACATGGACGATGGACCTGTAGCCGTACAAACGGGCCCATTCCGCTTACGTTGCAGCCAGGTCTGCTTATGTCGAGCACTCCAGGGGAATCGTTTTTTCTTGCTCCTCGATTAGCTCCATTGTAAAAAAAAAGCATAATTGATTATTCAACCAGAACAAACCTAACGGATGGTACAGAAGTAACAGAACTACAGATGAGTGTCACAAAAAAAGTAGATGAGATAAAGCTTGGTGCATCAATCCTTGTTTTCGGCATTGGATAAAGCATATTATCTGAACGGATCGTTGGGAGGGGGGACATGGTAAAATTTTTACTTTTTAGCTCAAAATTTGAAAGTTTTTTTACATATAGACCCCTGGAGAAAAGATTTACAAAAATGGACCATCAGCACGGCGCCAAAGAATATGGCGCCTGTTGTAGGGGTGGCCCCCACCTAAACCCAGCAGGCCTGGTAGGAGGTTATAAGGCCCAGAATAGGCCATGTGTAATGACATAAGTGCCCCTGATGGGGATAACCAGATGTAAGAGTATAACTGTAAAATCACTCCTCACGTGTACATATATATAGATACAGGCCATGGGGAGAGGAGGAGCCATGACACATCTCCCTCACTCTCCACTACCATCTCTCTCTCTGTTTGGTCTGTAACCACAACAGTTGGCGCCGTCCGTGGGGAGGATAGGAGTAAGCCCGAAACCTAAAAAAGGATGGTAGAAAAAGCCGTCACGGCGGCGAAGGGAAAGAAGGCGGCGGGTCGGGCGTCGCATGGGTACGGGGCCGGCATCGACGGCCGCGGCGAAGCGCGGTGGCGACGCAGTGCGGTGGCGAGGCGTCGCCGTTCGCGGCTGCGACGACCAACCCCGCCACCGGGCGGCCGCGACGACCCACCCGTGGTCGAAGACGCCGATCTTTGGCGCGGCGACGATCGACCCGCCGACGCGGCGGCGGCGACCTCGCCGCCCTCGCGCAACCCTCGCCGTAGCGCGGGCCGGCGATTCGAGGTAGCCACGATGGAGTGGACCGGCGGCTCGGGGCTCGCGACACGGCCGTGCGTTCGCGCCGATCCGTCCGTTAGGCGTCGCGGCGGCCCCGCCCGACAAAGCGGTGGAAGCGCCTGCCGCGGCCTCAGCGTTCAGCAGAGGCGGGGATCTTCGCGGGTGTCCGAGACATACAAGAGGCTCGAGCCAACAGTGCGCCGGTGGTCGCGCCGAGCCCATGCCGGAAAGGGCGGACACCGCGACGCCCCACATCCGGCCGCGCCCCACTACGGCACGTCGATCCGAGTCCCGCTTTGGCGGGACTACGCAAGCGGCGTGGCGAAGACTTCAAATACCCGGTGTCATCGAGCCCTACAAAGGTGACACGGACCCCGCGAAGTTCGTGCGGCGTGTACGAAACCGCATGGCAGGCCGCGGCGGAGATGACACCACAAAGGTGAAGGACTCCCCTCGCGTTGCAAGGAGTGGCGCTCTCTGGTTTTTACCATAGAGCCGAACTCCATCTACACGTGGGAGCAGATCCGCGACGCGCTTCATAACAACTTTCAAGGAAATTATGTCGGCGAGTCGACGCGGACCAGCTCTTCGCCGTAGCGAAACCCGAGAAGCTCGGGACTACTTCAAACGCTTTGTGAAGATACGTTGTCAAGTCAAGGATGTTAATGAAACCACCGTTGTCAATGCAGCCATACAGGGCCTTCGCCCGGGCCCGATGGCCGAGTATAATGCACGGAAGCCAATTAAGACAGTGACGAAGCTCTTTGACAAAATGGAGGAATATGCCAGGGCGGAAGAGGACGCGCGGCGAAGGCAAGGTGACGACTCCGACACCAACCAGGCCGGTACCTCGGCAAAAGCCGAAGATCCACCGAAGGACGGTTCTTCGAAGGGAAAGCGTAAGCAGAAGTCGCCTAGGGATGCGTCCGACCGAAGGGACGCCCCGCACAAGGAGTCGTCCGATAGGTCCAAGCGTGGCCAGCAGAAGTCACGGCGAGGCCGGTACGTCCTCGACATCGAAGGCGGTTCCGACGAAGGCGCTCCCGCGGGCCGGGGCAGTCGGGGCGCCGAGGCCGGGGCCGCGACGATAAAGGCCGTGGAGACCACGACGATCAACACCAGAGGCTGTGGTGCGTAGTCCACGGCCGTGGCAACCACGACACCCGCACGTGCACCTCTATCGTGACGCTCCGCGACAACGCGTCACCAGGACAGAACACAGGCGCGCCGCCGTGGTGGCCCACGTGCAGCATCCATATGAAGCCCCCGTGCACATTCCGGCACAAGGGACGCAGCCCCATGAGGGTCCTCTGCGCATTCATTTCACGCGGCAGCCTCGGGAGGGCTTTCGCAGCCTACTGAGCTCGGAGGCCACCCACCGACGGGTTATCAACGCCATCTCGGAGGCTCCTCGTTGGAGTTTGCCTCGGCACGGCAGCGGAAGGCCTACGTGCGGAAGTTACACCACGTGGCGGCGTATCCAGCACAGACACCGCCGGCCTGGGCATAGCATGAGGTCACGTTCACCCCCGCCGATGCCGAAGGCGTGGAGCTTCCCCACCACGACCCCCTGGTCGTCTGGGTCGTTATAGCGGGATGCGACGTGGGACGTGCCCTGGTTGATGGCGGTAGTTCCGCGAACATTCTGTTCACGGCAACCTTCGACCAGATGGGGATCCCCCGAAGTCGCCTCGGCCCATCGGGAGTCCCGCTACAAGGCTTCGGAGGACAACCCCTACGGGCGCTCGGCCAAATATGCCTGCAGGTCTCCTTCGGCCAGGGCGACAATGAAAGGGTCGAAGACACCACATTCGACATCGTCGACCTCCCATACCCGTACAATGCCATATTGGGGCGTCCCATCCTTAACTCCTTCGGGGCGGTACCGCATCACGGCTATTTATGCATGAAGCTCCCGGGGCCGCGAGCCATCATTACCATTCGGGGCGACCAGGACATGGCCCGGCGCATTGAGCATGGCACCAGATGTCCCCGTCGCGGTGGGCAGCGGCACACCTAGGATCGGCACCGCCGTGCGAAGGCCCACGGCACCATCCGGGCGACTCATAAGCCCTACCGATAGCGCAACTACTAGAGGCTCGCCGCGGCGAGCACAAACGGTTAGTACCCCGTCGTATGTAATCGCTTACCCGCGCAAACGGGAATGTAATAAAGTTCTGTTTGTCGCCAACATATTACCGCTGTGCAAAAGTACGCCGCGAGCACACACGGAGGCCTCGCCCACGCGTGTGCTCCCGCAGTATAAACCAAATACGCACGTTTGCGTGTGCACTCTCCGTAGCCAGGGGTACGGGTATAGGTATAAACCAAAGACGCACGTTCGCATGTGCACTCTCCGTAGCCAGGGGTACGGGTATGAGTATAAACCAAAGACGCACATTCGCGTGTGCACTCTCCGTCAAAGACACGGGCATGAGTATAAACGAAGATGCACGTTCGCGTGTGCACTCTCCGTCAAAGACACGGGCATGAGTATAAACGAAGACGCACGTTCGCGTGTGCACTCTCCGTTAAAGACACGGGCATGAGTATAAACGAAGACGCACGTTCGCGTGTGCACTCTCCGTCAAAGACACGGGCATGAGTATAAACAAAGACGTGTGGGGGGACGCCTCTGCACGCACTCTACGGAGTATAAATAAGACGCGGATGTTCTCCCTGCGCACTCTACTAAGTATAATCAAGACGCGAACCCCGCGCACGCCAGGGACTTCGTCCTCGCGCGTACTCCCCGGGCCCTCCGCCTGTCCTCATCGTCGAGCGTCCGGTCGGGCGAGGGCTTGAACGCGATCGGTCGGCCTGTGCACTCAAGACCGCTCCCACTCTCCACACGGTGGTAGAACCACCACTTCATCCAGTAAGACTCCCACTTCCCGCGAGTGGAGTTTGCAGGGAGGAGCTTCTTGCAAGTCGGACGAAGAATAAAGGTGATGTTGCCGAAACTCGACAGCATCCCGTCCTTCCGATCCTTGGGCTGGCACCGTGCCTTGTGAAGGTAGCCGAACAACGAGGCGCTGGGCCAGCACGCTCCCGAGCGCAAGGCCCACCAGACACCGCGAGCCGGGCCACGGCGTTCGAGTCGGGCTGCGCCGAGTCCGGCCGAAGGTCCGCGAAGACGTCGCCCGATCGCCGCCGCCGGGATGCGGAGCCGCGTCGAAAAGGCAACGAATACGACCGCTTCCGACCCCTCGGGGTGCGGCTCCGTCTCATCGGCGGCGGGCAATCGTACCGCCTGGCGCTCGGACAGCTTCCCCGCGTGCAGAAGCACTTGGATCGTCTTCTCGGTCACGAGCGAGGGGCCTAGCTTGCCAGAGAACACGCCTTCCTCCTCCGCCACTAGCCACTGCTTGTCCGCCATCGCCGGGTCGCGCTCTTGGAGCGTGTACTTCACCTCTAGCGGTGAAGATCGTCGGCGAATGCCGCAGCTACTAGCCGCCCGGTCACCCTTGTCGCCAGATGCCATGGCTTCCCGCAAGAGGAGAATAGCGGCGAAGAATACTACGGGAGTATGGAAAGCGATGCAAGCAAGAAGGGGGCGTACAACTGCGGGGGCGCGGTCACGGGGGCTACTTCAAGCCACCTCGCCCCAATACCGAAGCGTCGCGATGGTTCGCGTACGGGACGCAACCGCAGATGTACAAAGGCCCGTCCCGCACAATCCCCCATAACCGAAGACTGAAGGGTCACGACCACAGCGCCAAGGACCGTCACAGCACGACGCTCCAGTGGCCTCCTGCCGCGTGCCAACCCCCGCGCGAAATAGCTGAAGGTCAGGCGTCAACAACTCCAGCCGCCATTAAAAGCGCACTAACGGGCCATGGGATCACAACAGCTTCGACGCAGCGCCATTCATAGTCCGCCCCGTGTCCCCCTTCCCTAGGGAAGAGGCGAACAGCCGCGAGTACGCAACCGTCCACATCCCGCCGCGCACCAGTTATAAGCCGCCGCGTGCCCTATACGCGCCGAGGCGGGAAGCACGGCACGGCAACCTAACCCTGGCAGACCGGGGGCCGGCGGGATTCCAAGAACCTTTACAGCGCATAACCGCATCGTGAGATCTCCATCACCGCATGTGTGGCGGTGTTCGCGATGCGAGGTCGCCAGCTCCGCTGCCACCCGTTCGAAGGGTAGGGACGGAGCGCGTCGTCTACCGGCGGCGCCGGCTCGCGCCACCCGTTCGAAGGGTAGGGGACGGAGCGCGCGCGCTACCGGTCGGCGCCGGCTCGCCGCCACCCGTTCGGCGGTGCGGATGGCGCGCGCGCCTACTTCAGCTGGCGCCAACTCCGCGCCACCCGTTGAAGGGTAGGGGCGAGCGCGCGCCTACTTCGACCAGGGCGCCGGCTCGCGCCACCGTTCCAAGGGTGGGAATGGAGCGCGCGCCTACGCCCGGCTGGCGCCGGCTCGCCGCCACCCGTTCGAAGGTAGGGGCGGGCGCGCGCGTCTACCGGTTGGCGCCGGCTCGCCGCCACCCGCTCAAGGGTAGGGGCGGAGCGCGCGCCTACGCCGGCTAAGCGCCGGCTCGCGCCACCCGTTCGAATGGTAGGGGCGGGCGCACGCGCCACCGCCGGCTAGGCGCCGGCTCGCGCCACCCGCTCGAAGGGTGGGGAACGAGGCGTGCACGTCTATTCGGCTAGGCGCCGGCTCGCGCCATCCAATCGAGGAGCGGAGCGCGCGCGTCGCCGCCTGGCGCCCGGCTCGCGCCACCCGTTCGAAGGGTAGGGGCGGAGCGCGCGCGCCTACCGACCAGGCGCCGGCTCGCGCGCCACCCGTTCAAAGGTGGGGAAGGAGCGCGTAGCGTCTACTGGCTGGCGCGCGCTCGCGCCACCCAATTGAGAACAGAGCGCGCGCGTCTCGCCGCCTGGCGCCAACTCCGCGCCACCCGTTCGAAGGGTAGGGGACGGGCGCGCGTCTCACGCCGGTGGGCGCGGCTAGCCGCCGGCCGCTCGGAGGGTAGCGGACGGAGCACGCGCGTCTACTCCGACTTAGCGCCATTTCTGCTGCGTCGACGTCGGCAGCTTGATACTAGCGGATCCCCGCTGTAGCTGAGATACTTCGCCGGCTGCCTTGACCCTGCGCCGGGGAATAACGACAAGTCGCCGCGGGCCAAGCCACCTCGGCGGCAGCCTCGACATGACCTAAACCTTCGGGGATTCAGGCCTCTGGGTTTTTCCATGTTTTCGGAGCACAGCCGCCGGTGTGCGGCAGGTTTTGACAGGTTCTCGTAGACAGATAAGCTTCGGAACATCAATGTCCCTTGACGATGGCCCCAGTTGGCAGTCAGCGGACGCAGATGACCTCAAGCATATCTACCTACGAGAACAAGTCAAGCACCGCCGTCTTCATACAGGAGCGCGGCGCGTGCGTAGGAGGCCGTCTTCTCGATCGCCATACCAGCCTGGCCGCGGCCTCGGCCTGGACCTTGATTTCGAAATGCAGACCGCGCGCGCGCGCAAAGGCGAGGGTCATGTCCGCAAAGTTCGCCTCGTTTTCCTTAACGGACCACCTACGATTGCATCAAGCATTTTCAAAGTGATGCGGCGGGATCCATCAGAACACCGATCGTAGGTAGGATCATTAATGAGAACAGGCAAACCTTGCCGTCATCTGCAGTAAACGCAGCGCGAGGGTAGGAAGCGCGGTGGCTACTAATAACCGGCGCGACCAAGCTTCAAGAAAAATGGACCTCCATCGTACATCAAAATTCCCTGCCGCTCGCGTCGCTGGGAATGTTGATGCACGAAGGAGCCCATTTAGGAGCGACTTCTATCAAAATACATGTAGAACAACGCCGCCCGGTAGCGTATATATACCCCATCGCAGGGGAGCCAACCGCGAAGTCCAATCGGCAGGACTCCAACCGGCGGAAGTCCGCCGTTACATTAATGGTCACGACACCTCAAGGCCCGCATCGCGCCGAGCACGCTTCACCACGTGGACGGCCAGAAGAACGAGCGTCGCAGCGCGTCCCTTTTCAATTAAGGCATATCGCGCGGCTCGGGGCCCGCTCACGCGCACTGTGCGCGCGCAACACCCCGACGCACTTCAACTGGCGCGGCTCGCGCCACCCGTTCGAAGGGTGGGGGAACGGAGCGCGCGCGTCTAAGGGTGGGGGAACGAAGCGCGCGCGTCGCCCGGCTAGGCGCCGGCTCGCGCCACCCGTTCGAGGGAATGGAGCGCGCGCGTCTGCCCGGCAGGCGCCCGGCTCGCGCCACCCAATTGAGAGCGGAGCGCACGCGTCTCGCCGGCTAGGCGCCCGGCTCGCGCCACCCGCTCGAAGGTAGGGGACGGAGCGCGCGCGTCTACGCCGGTGGCGCCCGGCTCGCGCCACCCGTTCAAGGGTAGGGGACGGAGCGCGCGTCTACGCCGACCACTGCGCGCGGCCGGTCACGCTTGAAAAGTTCACGGCGCAGGGACGGAGGGCCAAAGGACTCGGCAACATGGCTTCACCTGTGAAGCCCTTCTCCATGAGAGGCTCTGTTGTAGGGGTGGCCCCACCTAAACCAAAGAGCTGGTAGGAGGTTATAAAGCCCAGAATAGGCCATGTGTAATGACATAAGTGCCCCTGATGGGGATGACCAGATGTAAGGGTATAACTGTAAAAGCACTCCTCACGTGTACATATATATAGATACAGGCCATGGGGAGAGGAGGAGCCATGACTCATCTCCCTCACTCTCCACTACCATCTCTCTCTCTGTTTGGTCTGTAACGACAACAGCGTCCATAGTACATAACATGGCGCCATATGATTTGGCGTCGTATGTGGACACATAGGAGCCACGGTGGCAAAGCACGGCGCCAAAGCACATGGCGCCGTGTCATGTACATACGGTGCTAACGGCTGTGGCGCTGTGCTCTGGGACTTAAACCCGAGCACGGCCCCCCAGCCCCCAACCCCCCTCAGTCATCCCTTCCAAACAGAGAGCAGCCGCCACCGCCCCTCTCTTCCCCCTCCAAATCTACTCCAATCCATCAATTGTTCTCGCGATTTTGCTTCCAAACCGAGCAAGCAAGGTGAACTCCCTCCCCTCCCTTGATTTTTTGCAATAGATATGGATTATTTGAGGTACATTTTGTGGGGCAAGATTTGAAACCTTAGATGAAATTAGTTGGGTTTGGCTCAGTTTTAGGTTGGATTTGCAATAGGTATGCGTAATGTAAGAGTAATAATGTGTATATATTCGTTTTTAGGGTTTGATTGTTGTGTGTAATTACTGAGGTATGTTTGTTTGTTGTGCTATAGATGGATAAGCTTGTGACTTTGCACCATGGTGGTATTGTGAGGAGAAATGACAATGGGAGTGTTGATTTGGAAGGCATGGAAGAGACCACGTTGCTATTTAGTTCACGTCCGTCGTATGGTGAGGTCATTTGTCGCTTGAAAGAGAGGTTGGGATGGACAGATGAGCATGGTGATGTCGTTATGCAAGGATTGATTGATGTTGGGTCGTCAAAGGGGCCGCGTATAAAGAGATTGGTTTCAATTGGCAGCGACGGTGAATGGGATAACTATGTGGCCATCATTTTGGACTCAGTGGTCAGAGCACCTGACTTGTTCGTGCGGATGGTGGTGAGAGATCCATCATCTCCTAGGGCTGCATTGGATCTTAATGACTCACCGTTGGTTGGGTCACCGGCTCATGAAGAGGTCGAGGTGCAAGTTGTATCCTCGGCTCAAGTACGTGAGGTTCCATTGACACAGGTAGAAGCTGACTCTGAGGATGTCGATGACCGCACTATTGGTGGATTCGACGAGAAGACAGTGTTTGAGGAACCCATGGTTTGTGTAGCATCTAACAGGGTGGATGTACATATTACGGGAGACGAGGCTACTTATGAGGATGCGAGAGCTGTGGACTCAGATGATGACAGACCGGTCGCAGGTTTGACGTCTAGCGAAATTGAGCTGTTGAGAAGAATGTTTCCTGGCCGAGATCCACTAGTGTCTGATTACAATGACCTAAGCAACGCACATAGGGCTGTCGCGGATGGAGGGCAAATGCAGAGGGACGTACCTAGGCCTGGGGCTAGTATCATAATTCAGAAGGGTCATGTCTTTGAGGATATGTCGGCATTGAAGATGTGGTTGAAAGAGTACTCTATCGTGCACAACCGTCCATACCGGGTTAAGAACTCATACGCCAAACGTCGGTACACCATCAAATGTGAGAGCACATGGTGTGCATGGAAAGTCTATGCCAGGAAGGTGAAGAGTACGTAGAAGTTTAAGATTACAACTGTGGATGGACCGCACAGCTGTGGGTCTTCTGAGCCCAGCCAGAAACATCGTCAGTTGACTTCTCGGTTCATTGCAACCCGCCTCTACCCCATGATAAAGCACATGCCGACGATGCGCGTGGCAGTAGTGATAGAGGCTGTTAAGCTAAAGTGGCACTACACAATCAAGTATGGAAAAGCATGGAGGGTGCAACAACGTGCTTTGAAGTTGATTATGGTGATTGGGAGGAGGCGTATGAGCGCATGCCGACCATGTTGAACGCAATGAAAGCGGCTAATGCAGGAATGCAGTACGAGTACGTGCCTAAGCCCGATGTATGGGTTAATGGAAGACAGATTTTCTTTCGAGCATTCTGGATCTTTGGTCAGTGTGTCGAGGCTTTCAAACACTGTAGGCCTGTTCTGTCAATTGATGGGACGTTCCTGTTGGGCAAGTATGAGGGGATGTTGTTGATTTCTATTGGCTATGATGTGGACAACTCGCTTGTGCCGTTGGCTTTTGCTTTGGTGGAGAAGGAGGACAAATCTAGCTGGGCTTGGTTTCTACGGTTTGTACGGATCCATGTGGTTGGCCCGGGGAGGGAGGTATGTGTGTTGTCTGACAAGCACGCTGGGATCTTGAGCGCCGTTAAGGAAGTGATACCAGGACATTTATCTGTGCATCATCGTTGGTGCACAAGGCACCTTGTAGAGAACTTGTTCAAAAAAGATGGGGTGAAGGCCAACTTTACACTTTTCGAGGAGGTATGTTGCCAGAGGGAGGTAAAGCTGTTCGATGAGAAGTTAGAGGAATTGAAAACGAAAACTAATGCCGAGGGCCGTGATTGGGTAAGGGGTTTATGAGGGATGTGCACAAATAGTCAAGGGCTCATGACCCATTGGGAAGGAGGTATGGGTTCATGACTAGCAACATGGCAGAATGCTTCAACGGGCTGCTTAAGGGGGCACGTGGATTGCCAGTTACCGCAATTGCGGCGTTCACTTTCTACAAGTGTGTTGCATGGTTTGTTAACCGGCACCGGGAAGCCTCAGACATGTTAAAGGCACATGCACGTTGGCCACCTTGTCCTCAAGGCTTCCTTACCAAAGCGAATATGCAAACCAATGAACAGGAGTACCACTGTTTTGACCATGTGACGGGCACGTATGAGGTTGTTGAGGGTGGAGGGATAACCGAGAATGGAGAGCTCCGAGAGGCCCGAAAGCATAAGGTCGTGATTACATCCTTCACATGCACATGCGGTGTTCCCGACAAGTTCCATTTTTCATGCTCCCACATGGTGACTGCATGTATGGCCCGGAATGTCGATGTTGAGACCAAAATCCCGAGACTATTCAGCGTGGATACGTTGGTGAGGACATGGGCCCCACGGTTCGAGCCATATCGTGATGAAAGCGAGTGGCCACTTTACTCGGGTCCCAAGTACATAGCGAACGAGGGGTTACATTGGCACAAGAGGGGCAGCAGGAAGCGATCAAGGTATAAGATGGATATGGATCGGATACCTGGTCGCACCAAGAGGGTAGGGCAAATCCCTTCGTTGAGGACCCATAGGAGACACACTACGGTACTTGTGGTCTAATGGGTCACAATTCACGGACGTGTCAACGTCGTTCCACTCAGGTTAGCCGCGTTAGGTCTAGAGAGCATAATTTTTAGATATTTTGTTATTCTTATCACTAACGTATTTTTGAATGCACAGGATGGCGAGGTACCGGCTGGTGGACAAGTTCTACGACAGGGAGCACCGCGGCAAGCTCACAGAGGAGATTCCCATACTTTGTCCTCGAACCCATGATGATGGGATGTCATAGATGCCCGACGCACCATTGAGACATATTGAGAGTTGTGTGTATGTGTATGTGTGTATATATGTATGTGTATGTGTATTTTATATGTGTATGTGTGTATATATGTATGTGTATGTGTATTATATGTGTATGTGTGTATATATGTATGTATGTTTTGAGATTTATTGAGAGTTATTTAGACTTTATTGAGAGTTATGCGTATGTGTTTTATATGTGAATGTATGTATATGTGTGTATGTGCGTATGTGTTTTATATGTGAATGTATTTATATGTGTGTATGTGCATGTGTTTTGTATATGCAGAAAAACATACAGCAGTTTGCTGTTTTTTCTGTAGGTTTACGTAGCACAGCGCCAAATAATCCGGCGCCGAGGTATTCAAATACGGCGCCAGGAGCTTTGGCGCCATGGTGTGGCGCCAAAGTTTCTTGCGCCGTAGTTGAATATCTCGGCGCCAGATTGTTTGGCGCCGTGCTACTTACCTACGGCGCTAGGTTGTTTGGCGCCGTGATTACTGCACTTGCATTACAACTGCAAGCTCGCCCAGTTGTTTCGTTCCATTCTCACAAACAATACTAATTGACATTCACCAAATGAATAAGCACAACCCAAAATAACCTACTGAGTGCATACATCCACATACATACATAGTTTATAAATTCTCAGAAAATACATATATCCGCATACATCAAACATTAAATATACATAGCAATAACCTACTGAGTGCATCGATGCCACTTCCCCTTCCTCTGAGCATCAGGGTACTCCTTAAGGGCTGCCTTGGCACGTCGCGCTCTCTCTAGCTTCTTCTGCCTTTCACCCTTGCACCTTGCCACGGCCCTCCTACGCTCCTCCTCGCGGTGTTCCCTCGCGGCCTCCTCATGCTTCTTCTCCCTTTCCCACCTCTCCTTTCTTTCTTCATCCCACTTCTTAGTGGCGTTAAGGTATTCCTTGTCATCCTCAGCGATCGCAGTATCGATCCACTGCTCAAAATCACAAAGCGGTGGAGGCTCATGCAAATGTACGCATTCATTAAACCAACAGAATTAATACCAAGTCGATGAATTGACAATACAAGATACCATCTTGTCGAGGACAACAGCGACACGTGGCGGATCGAACGCCCAGTTGGCGCACATCCAGTACCTCTGCCTATATGTATCCGGGTCGTCCGACCTTTCTGCCTATATGTATCCGGGTCGTCCGACCTTTCAACCTTGCAAGGATCGCCGCAATAACACATCGGCACGGGAACACCGGGTGGAGGTGGCAAACAAGTGAAACCCATGACAACCTAAAATGCAAAATGAATACGATTTATAATTTTTCTCGTATCTAACCCTAGGTTAGCTAGTTACCCAAATCAAACCCTAAAAACGAATATATACACATTACTACTCTTACATTACGCATATCTATTGCAAATCCAACCTAAAACCGAGCCAAATTCAACTAATTTCATCTAGGATTTCAAATCTTACCCCACAAAATGTACCTCAAATAATCCATATCTATTGCAAAAAATCAAGGGAGGGGAGGGAGTTTACCTTGCTTGCTCGGTTTGGAAGCAAAATCGCGAGAAAAATCGTTGGATTGGGGTGGATTTGGAGAGGGGAGAGAGGGGCGATGGCGGCGGCTGCTCTGTGCTCGGTCTGTTCAAACAGAGGAGTGAAGGGGTGGTGGAGGGCCGGGGGCTGCTCTCGGGCTTAAGTCCCAAAAAACGGCGCCACGGTTCTTAGCGCCGTTTATGCATGGCACGGCGCCATGGGCTTTGGCGCCGTGCTGTGCTACCATGGCTCCTACGTGACCATGCACGGCGCCAAAGTATATGGCGGCGTGATATGTACTCTTGGCGCTATATCCTTTAGCGCCGTGCTAAGGGTCCATTTTTGTAAATCTTTTCTCTAGGGGTCTATATGTAAAAACTTTTAAATTTTGGATTAAAAAGCAAAAATTTTACGGGGACAGGCCACATGTTTCATCAGCCCTGAATAATTAGCCTGAAAAAGGAGAACAGAAAGCCATTAGACTAGTTTTCAGGTTTAGTTGTCTGATAGCATTGGTTCGACAGCAGCGACGATAAAGAATAACCTTCATCAGGTCGTTTGTCAACAACACTGGCCCAACCAAATTTTCTAAACTTTTGGTAATCGACCAGCGCCCCTTTGAAAGACAAGTAGCAGTTTCTGCCGGTAACCTGTCCAATACTTGACGAGGTTTCTAGGTATTGAAACAGCTGATAGCTTTAGCAGATGACCAGAAGTCCTGAAAACTCTGTTATTTTTCACCACTTGTGATATATACTCAGGTAGTGTTTGCCAGGTTTTAAGACCTTTATCAAGTTCTTTCCCCAAAATCTACAAATTTGTGTATTCGCCACATCAGATATAATTGCTGCGAATTGCTCACAAGTCTAATCAATTCAATTTAATCATCGCAATGTAAAATAGAAACAGTATTGATTTCTAAATTGCTTGGTTTTTCTAAACACCAGACCAGGCTGGCATTTCCAGTTACCATGGAGAATGAGACCTTGTGCTCCACATTGATAAATATTTCCCGATCACAAACTGTCATCTGAAACAGAGATGATTTATACAGTCCTGTGCAGGATAATGCACACTACAATTGCGCCTGGCTGGAAAAATTATGTACAGGCTTCTGCACAATTTACGCGGAGCCAGATACCAGATGTATACATTGAGGAAGCTTCTTACAAGCTGACAAATGAGCATTTTTTAGATTAGTTTCAAAATCAGTCTTGTCTGATGAAAAAATGGAAGTGGAGTTTTTGCTCCACAACAAATGGCGGACACTACTTCAACAATAGTCTATTCCTTCTTGGTCTTGTTTTCATCTGCTTCTTGCTCCTTGGTCTTCTTGGGTTTAGTTAAGAAGGTCACTACCCATACCCCTAGCAAGGTTGCTTGGAGGGGTGCAAGCCAGTATACAAGTAGGTGATCGACTGTCGTGTGATCTCCTCGAGCATAGGCCCAAGCAAAAGCCTACAGTGGATTATTAATTATCAAGAATTACATGAAGCCGGTTAATAATGCATGTAAGGTATTATTCCTTTGTAAAAAATGCATGACAGGTGTAATACTAAGCTGGATAATTATTGGTTTGGAGTAAACATCCATCACACAGCCAGTTGATGTGATCTACCATAACTTTTGTGTAGCCTTTTATAGAGTAAATGGCGCATCTTTGGGATGAAGAAAGAAAATCTAAATGTGCAGGCAATCTTACATATTGCTAGATTTCATTGCCCACGTCTGATGTCACGATGATTCACTTGGAAAGTAGAAGAATGCATGATAGTTGACGAGCGGATGACGGGAACAATGTTACAGCTCGATCAATCATAACATAATGCAACAGTACACAAATACAACAGTTGCATAATACTTGCAATTTGATTCCTATGAAATTTAAGCACATGTTGCAGTTCAAATCCAAGAGGTTCATTTCTAGACCAGTCATGGCCTTAGGTGTAGAAAGCACTTACAGATGCAGGGTTCATGATCCCTCCAGTTATATCCGAGCTAAGGATATGAATCGTCATTTTCCAAATGCTTGTGATCCATGTCTTCATAAAGAACCCTTTCATCTCCTTCTTCTTAAGTGTTACCGATACCATAACAACCATGAAAGTTGCCAACCCTTCAGCTAACGCTCCATGATGAACACCGACACTTAAGCGAGCTCCTTTACCTACTTTAGGGAAAGCTACTCGGATGAGCTTCACTCCAAGAATCGCACCAATCACCTGATAACCAACAACGTCAAATATTTAATAAACATGTAGATCCATAAATCAATACGGCTGTAACAAACATGCTGCTCAATCAAAAAGAAAATGATCATTATTCACTCAAGTATATGCATCTATATTTGTTGTGGCTACTGACCAAACAGCATATGAGGAGACTAGTTAGAGAAAGCCAACGACAGGAGAGAGTGCTCGTGTATGAAATGAGTTGATCTCTCCTCCCTCATACCCCTCTTAGGGGTTTATACACATGAATGGGGTAGGATGAAAAATTCCTATCCTACCCCTTGATAATTACAAAAGATGAGGATATATTGGTACATCCCTCTATACTATTAGGCTTATTACATATTGGGCCAGCTGTAAGACCTAATCAAGAGGGCTTGGGCCACTCTACCTGTTGATAATTATAAAAGGTGAGGGTATATTAGTGCATTCCTCTATACTATTGGGCATATTACATATTAGGCGAGCTGTAAGGCCCAGTCACGAAGGGTTAGACGACCCCTACAACAATATTCTTTATATAGTATGACACATCTAATCTCCATCATCTATTAGTTAGGTCGGATGGCTCTCACTCCCTTTCTATCCTAGTTTCACGTCCACATGAACAGCAAACTTAGTAACAACACCTTATATGTCATCCCGTTGTCCAATTTTTTTTTTAAAAAAAACCATCTTAAGAATCAACTCACATATTTTACAATCAATGTGTATTATATTATGAAGCGGTTTGAATTGATCACAATTTAAGAAGACTGAATTGTGTTGTACAGTTGGGATTTTCGTCTCTTCATAAGTAGTGCTAAATTAAAATCTTTTAGATCTCTTTGACATGTATTTCACAGCTAATATTGTGAAACCCTTTTTTTGTTACACTTTATATTTATTCACGTGTTCTCTAGAACATAAAAGCGACAAGCATCACAACTTAGTAGGAGTACATAGTAATAATAACTACACATCATGGAGAAGCCATGAGATATATTATAAGAAAATAACATATTATTTACAAGTAAATGTGATCGTTCCTCTCTGAAAATAAATATCCTTCGTGGTAGGATGAGTTCCATACCTCGGTACAGTCTTGTTGATCTATCACATATTCAAGTTAACCAACTAAATTCTCACAAAAAAGAGTTAACCAACTAAATTAGCAGATGGGGTCATAAGTTTAAGTGATTCTAGGTACACCAAATCAAGTAGATAAAAGGCATTATCGATGAGAGAGAGAGGCATCACCTGCGCAGGGATCCGTACGAAGGCGGTGAAGACGTAGACGGAGGGGCCGCCGCGGGAGGCGAGGGCGGCGGCGAGCACGGTGAGCGGGTTGTAGGACGCCCCGCCGGTGGCCGCCTCGAGCCAGGCGAAGAGGAACATGTAGACGACGGAGAGGGCGACCTTGGCGGCGTCGCCCTCGGGGCGGCCGCCGAGGCCGAGCGCGCCGTACACAGCCAGCTTCACCAGCGCGCCCGCGCAAACCCACAGCGCCGCCAGCACCAGGTCGCCCACCACCAGCCATGGCCGGATGCGGCCGCGCGACGGCGGCGGAGCCAGAGACATGGGCGGGCACGGGGAGTTGGTGTCGGAGCGGGGAAGAGGCGCGCGTCCGCTGCGGTGGCTGGTGGTAATAGCTTCCGCTAGGGATTCCTTCTTCCGCCGGAGCCGAGAGAGAAATATCGAAGAAAAGCTTAATGCGTTTTAGCCCTTCTAGAAAGTAGGATTTTTTAATTGGAAAGTGAGACAATATTTAGCCAGCTTACGCTTGTACTATCTTTAGTAACTAAGTTTTCAATAATATATTTTTTTAAAGTAAGATTAACAGAAATATTATAGTAAAAAGTGTACCGAGTTCAGTTATATCAACCAAAATCGTATACGACTATTTTCCTGTGCGTATTACCTCTCGCGAACAGCCATAATTATAAGCCATCAACCCAAAAAAAACTCACCCATTAAAGGGCATGTTCTTTTTGGCTGTGGCTTGTAGCTTTTGGTTACGGCTTGTGACTTTTAGGCTGTTTGTACGAAAGATTACAGAGTAACAGAAATTCACGTGCGGTTTTTACCGATATAAAATGAAGTCAGTAAAGTATGTACTACAATTAACCAGTAGACTCTATCTTGAAAAAATACTCCACTTAAAAGTTAGTTACTGTAGAAAAGCCAAAAAGCAGCTTTTAGAAGCTGAAAAGAACAGGGCCAAAATTAGGGATAAGTCTACTTTACTCCTTAACTCTTACGATTATCTAACTTTCAATCCGAAAATGCAAAACATGATATTTTACAATCCTCAACTATTAATACCGTTTATTCTACTCCCTTGAGACTGATTGAAGGTAGCTGACATGGGAAGGTTAAAATTTTAAAAACCTTCTATTCACCCCTCCCCCTCTAATCGGTCATTCTTGATCAGACAGAGCAAAAGGGCTCGAGCACCTTGAGCCGGGTCCAGATGCGCTTGTCGGCCATGTCTTAAAAGGGAGGAGCAAGGCGTGAATTGGATGGCGACGCAGTGTCAGTGGACGGCACAGGTGCAGACAGACGAATCGACGTGAGGAGGAAGAAGGTGCCTTTTTGATGATAATATGTGGACCATCAATTTTTGTATTTTTTTATTCATTAGGATATTTGTAGAGCTGACCAGGACATGATTCAGCGCTTATATGTCAATACACTTGTCCACATAGATGCCAAGTAGGTGCCACTTTAGCTAAAACTGTCTTCAATCAGTCTCACGGGGTAAAATAAACGTTATTGATAGTTGAGCGAAATATTTTGTTTTGCACTTCTAGGTTGAAAGTTAGACAAACGTAAAAGTCTAGGGGTAAAGTAGACTTATTCCTAAGAACTATGAAAACTTCTGTCGTGTTCTGTGTGTGCATTGAGGATTGTTAACGGAAACAGCGGAGAATATTTTTAAGATGTTGGTCAAAAGTTTCATTTCTCGGCGCCTTTCAGGAATTTCCTACATAACTCATATGAAGAACAAAAGAAAAACGTTAGACAAACGTAAGAGTTCATCGGTGAAGTAGACTTGTTTCTAAGAGTTATGGAAACTTCTGCTGTAGGTCTGTGCGTGCATTGAGGATTGTTCACAGAAGCAACGGAGAATATTTTTGAGATGTTGGTCGAAAATTTCATTTCTCGGCGCCTCTCAGGAATTTAGTGCAAAACTAATGTGAAGAACAAAAGAAAAAAAAATTGGATTTGAAACCCTTTTTTAGATTTTTTTATTCATACAGTTCGATTTTTAGAAGAAAGGAAGTAGAACGGCGAGACCGCAACGCCGGGACCAAGATTAAATTTTGTAAGATGTGTGACAAAAAAATTCCGTTGCCGGGACTCGAACCCGGGTCTCTCGGGTGAGAGCCGAGTATCCTAACCAGCTAGACTACAACGGATGATTGCCCCATATGCCTGGGTAGAATTTAAAATCGTGTGATGCGTCAGCTGTTCCTATAAACCCATACCTCCAAACCACGTTCCAATTAAACAAAAACGTACACACTAGTGTACCGCACAGAATCCAAACAGGGAAATATCTGCAGTCTATATTTATTCGCAAATTCATATTTTCCTATGGGAGGCTCACCGTCGTCATCAGATTTCTATCGTATTCACATACTTGAATGCAAGCTCGACTCCAGGATTGAACGTACACACTACACAGAATCCAAACAGGGAAATATCTGTAGTTTATATTTATTCGCAAATTCATATTTTTTTATGGGAGGCTCTCCGTCGTCATCACATTTCTATCGTATTCACATACTTGAATGCAAGCTCGACTCCAGGACTGAATGTATCTTCGGGCTCGACTCCAGGAGGAGATCAAAGGAGGTGAGTGAGTATGGATCCAGTACAAAACTCATCTGCTCTCCCGCATTGGTTATCGGACTTGCCATTGGCACCACCTATAGCAATTCACACCAGAGTTTAAGACAAACATTATAAACATTACAATTTCAAACACTAAAACTACTGATCCAAGACAGAACCATTATCATGTTGAATTTAGTTTGCAGTGCACTGATTCGAGTTATTGTACCAAACCTTGTCTGGCTGTCGGAAGGAGTTCTCATCCCGCAGCCAACCAGATGTAAGTACCGTCTTTATGGATCCAAATGTCTGAATATCATACTCCAGTCCACTTACAGATATACCAAGATCCACAGCTTTGCTACCGAAATTGACAACCTGCAAAAAAAATTCTGATTAGTTATTACAATTTTCATTAGCTCAGTTAAGTTCCTCCGTGAGAGAATAAAAGCACCTTTATTTTCAGGTAAGTGTTTCCATCTTTATAATTCTGCCAAGTGATAGCAGACGTGACCAATTGGTCATAGTTTGACACGTGAATGGTTGAGGGATGAAGTGTTGCCCCACTCGAGTCCCTGAAGAAGTGTAGCATCCAGTAGTTTGGACATCCATAATGCTGCCACGAGTTAAAGACTATGGCATCTGGACTCCACCTATTAAGCAGAAAAGGATTTTCATGGATGGCACAAACAAGAGTAGAAAAACAGTTACGGTGCAGAAGTATATTTCTATCTCCAGAGATCCTTCCATTTCATAGTTTGTCTTTGGAGTAATTCAAGGTATTGTCCAAAACGTAGCATGTCTTCATTAGACAAACTGTGGCACAAGACACAGAAATTACACTGTAACTGATCTCTTGATCTAAAGTGTTGAATCATACCTGCGATCATTGTCATTAACAAAGAGTGGAGCACAACTTGCCATCTCAACCACATCACTGCATAGAAACAGTTGGTGAAACACGTAAGTTCGCAATGCAATCTACCATAACCCTGACACCAAACCGTAGCATAAAAGAACCTGTTTCTTTCTAATCCAATTAGAAATGCAGCTTCAGCTAGAGCAGCTACTAGCGTTCCTCGACCAGCATCATTTCCAGTCACAGCATATTCACTAACAACTGCCTAAAGAATTACACAGGGCATAACCAGTCAGTTGTAAATTGTGAGGTTGATGTAATAGTTGCACAGATAGTACCTTGGGTCCACTGCGGGGTGTGTTGTCAAACATACTAGATTTGGAAAACATATCACCAGATGAGGTATAGACCTACCACAGGAAGGATGTCAAACACTACCAAAGTACTTATTATAATTGGATAAATACTTTATCTAAGTGAAGATCAAGCAATAGTCTTTACATGAACATCATATAGATCTGCAGGGTCGACTGGTGAAATGGTAGATCTATCACAGCTTGATATGATTTTGACATCTGGGTAGGATGCTTTTATTGCAGAATAGAACTTCCTGTAGTTTTCTACAAAATGAGACAAACACTTGCATCTCAGTATAACAATCAACTCAAACCAAAAGAAAATTGGAATGTTGATTTGAAAAAAATGCTATCCAGTGAGCCAGACATGAAGAAAATGTGAAGAGACTGAGTAAAAACCTTTATAATAGTGCATCGAGCATTCTTGATTCCCTATAGAAATATAATTAAGCTGAAAGGGCTCTGGGTGTCCCATTGTTGCACGAACTGAACCCCATGTAGTCTCAGGGTCTCCCCTGGCAAACTCGATACCATTAACAACATCCTACAACAGCAAACATGAAGAGATTGAAGCGGAAGGACACAACAAGCTGTGAATTAAGCAATGCAGGAAATTCAAATCAGAACAATTTCTTTGAAATGGAACCGTGTATGTAGGAAACATCACTTCCTCCCAGATCATATCTGTAATAGTTTTTCTTAGCATCACCAGGAAGAGGCAGAATCCTAATTAAGAACATTATGCATTGCATTCTTGAGCTAGACATGCAAGAAACATGTAATCAATGCTGATATTTAAATTTCTTTTCTCATTTCCAGAATATTCAGGAGTGAAGCTCAACTGTTGCCTGGATAGCGTCTTTTGACGTGATTAAGAACATGATGATATTCCAAAGTTGTTTGTATAGATAAAATACGGACTGAGTGGTTATAAGTTCAACTACGCATCCAATGACAGCAAATTAGCAATCTACACTCGTTTTCATCATTAGTAGTACTGAGTACTGACTATTGAAATAAATGGATGGATCATTATCTTAGCATCCTTTCCTAATTATTGGAGGTTCAATTCGGTAAAGAAAGGTAATAGTTAATCATATTTTTTATTTTATCAGATTAGTTCTCAGAAAGCTTGCTAAGAGAGGAACTCAATACAGATTTGATACACTTTGCATGTGGAAAATATAAATTCATTCAAGAACAAACCTTAACAAAAGCAGCTATTGTTGCAGATGGTACTTCTTCATTAAGGCTAGCCCCTGCCACATTGAAAATGTGAATTAGATCACACATTCAAATATGTAACAAGCCTTTTACACCATTTTACTTTTTAAGCATAGGAATTACCGTCATTGACCACCCAAACGGGGCAAGCACCAAGGTCTTCTGCTAACTACAGTTATGATATAGCATATCTCAGCTTCAGCAGAATTTATGCTTGCAACTATTTGACAACTTACAGATCAAATTATTTAACAACTTCCAGATCAAAGTCAAGCAGCAGTGTTTTACTCACTTGAAGGAACTCAAACAGTCCAAGTCCATCATCAGTCCAGTAGCCCCAAGCATCATTGAAATGACCAGGTCTCTCCTCCCAAGGTCCAACAGTTTCACTCCAGCGAAAAGCATTTAACAGATAATTTCCCATGACATAGTTGCCACCTAAAGCAAGTCAGATACGTACTGTTAACCTCCAGAAATCATTGTTTAACCATGATGGAGATTAAAATTTGTTTTCTTAGTTGAACCTTGTGGGTTTGACATAACAAAATTGCATGAATATAATATACCACACAGTTATAAACAGATGTGTCTTTGTATTCAGTAAAAGAGTGATGCGAGAAAGTTCTTTCTCTTGCTTCAAATGTTCTTGCAAAAGCATACCAAATAGTCTTCGGTTTCTTGAGGTTTCAAAACAGGATTAGATTCGTTCACAATATAGGTAAGCTTTTACTAAAAGATTTTGTAACATAAATTGTGTATGGATAGAATATAGAAGTTCTATATCAAACCACAGGATCCAGTACCAAGCTAATAATCATTGGTTGTAAGATGAAGGTACATCTGTACAAGATATCTACATTCAATTCTTGCACATACAGTAATGGAGGGGAAGAATATGTGACTTGCAACAATGATTACAAATTGAGTCTGCCAAGTGTAATATCGTATGTTGAGTGCAGAAATACATAATTGAGAAAAGCAAAAGAGTCAAAGTATGTGCAAGATATATGCATCTAATACTCTAATACTCAACCTGACCACCAGCCATATAGTCAATAAAAACTTGTACATTATTCACAATATTGTATGGCTTTGTATATGCATCTAATAGGCTCTTCCATCACATGTTGGAAAGTATTGAGGAGGCATAGTACCTTCACCTCTATATAGAACCACAGATGTAAGATAAAACACAAAGATGACAAACCTGGAAATTTTAAAAATTGAGGCTTTAGATTAGCCAACATTGAGGTGAGATCTTTACGAAAACCATGCCCCTGAGAAGAAAAGTGATAAAAAAAATCACTGTTAAATCAAGAGATAAAAACTCCTCACATATTTTCCTTTTCTTCTGCTTAAAGACCATTTTGTGATATGTAAATTAAAAATAAGTACTCAATGCCAAGGATCAAATAACCGGTACCGGAATGAATCCCGGCTGCCGGGCGGTACCGGTAACCGGCCAGTTACCGCCTGGTAACCGGAAATCCCGGTTTTAAACCGGTTGAATTTTGTCAAACGGATTTGAGTTGGCGGGGCGGGAGAGACCGGTAACCGGCCGGTTACCGGTTTTACCGGCGAGAAAACCGGAAAACCGGTGGAATGAGAATACATTTGCTCGCTGCTGCAGTTTGTTGCTGCTCCCTGCTGCTCCTGCTGCTTTCTTGCTGCTCTAGACACTCAATAATGCAATGCACATGCAGCAGCTACCTTTTCTCCCCCCCTCACATGCAGAGAACCAAATACTTCACATGCAAATGGGCTCCACATGTCCCTAAATGGTTGCTGAAGCATCCAATGAAAACTGGAACCATTTTCAGCAGCTGCACTTTCAAAAATTTCAAATTTTACTACCGGCCAGTTTTTTCATCCCGCCGGGAAGAACGGTTACCGGCGGTTACCGGCCGGTAACCGCCGGTAATCCGAACACTGCTCAATGCTACAATGGAATTACATAAATAGATACCAGCTTTGAATTTTGTGGGTATCTCAAGGAGCAAAAGCACCATAACAGTACACCATGAAATTTTGATGATGACGGATGTAACTTGTATTTAGAAACATTCGAATGCAAACTACCATAACTACTCGACTGCACCATGGCTATCCATGGACAATATAGTTAATTAGATTTCTGTGAACCAAAAACAATTTTAATTTAATGAGAATTCTTGTTCCAAGTTGTGACATGTTTGGATATATGATATGATAATTGACAAATAAATAGTTGTTAATCGCACGATAGTATTTACTGCTATTTTGTGCTTCTCACTCTTGTGGTTGTAAGGGAACTGTACAGTGGAAATATATGCATTCCATTCTTATTGTACTTCCAAAAGGGAAAAGCCAACACCAAAAGGGAACTTGGAAAGTAAATTACCATATAAGTGTCTGATGGCATAAGTGATAGTTGATCAAACCAAATTATGCCACTTTTGCTGGTTGTAAGCTGAAGCCTTGAATTAGAATTTGTTTCACTTGATTGCAAATCAAACTCAACCTTCGTCCACTCTGCAAAATCTTCCTTATCAGCCCTATAAAAAAAATTCAAAACAGACATCGTCATTAAAAGAGGCATAATAAATGCAGCATTCTCGATAAATTAAACCACATAATATTGCTTACGTGATGGTATGCACAGCTAGACTTTGAAGACCATCTGAACTAGTCAAAGAAACTGTCAGATCCACAGAGTCTGATGACCTAATGTACATGCTCACTTTATAAACCTTTGTTTTCTCAATGTTCTGCAACAATGGTAGCAAAAGCAATTCTTTTTGTTATACTGGAGACAAGTTTTATTGTTCACGTATAAAGTCTGAAAGGAAGAAGAAATGACCATGTTTCGTATCAATGCTAATGCAGAGTATCATTAACGAAATGACTGCAGAGGGTCTAAAGTCATTAAAGATATTCAATAGACACATGAAAAATGAGAATAATTCAAATTATCACTTGAGATTCAGAAACCAACTCCTCACTTGTGTTGGATAAGTAAAGGTCATACCATGCCCCAGTAACCAGGATTATAGATGCCAACACCTCCTGATGGACAGGCATTAGTTCCACTAGATTCACAAAGCACTTCCATCCGAAGTGCAATTGGATTACTAGCAAAACAGGATGAGCGATCTGTTGCCACAATAATATTCGATTCATCCCCAATTATCAACCATGGGTCAATGTTTGACGGAGTGTTAGGACCACCAGCTTCAAAACCTGTAACATAGATTGTTAGAGATTTTCACACAAAAACAAAACAATATAAGGAAAGAAACGTAGGACCGAATCTCTACCCCAGTATCTACATCTTAATCTTATGTCATCCAAACAACTGTTCATGACACAACAGCATTAGCTATAAATGATTAACAGTTGCTATGATACAGGTGTATTTAACAGAATGAGATCTGAACAATTAGTCAGTAGCATTGTATTTAACTATTTACAGCACAGACCAATATTGATAGATAAGTCTTTGTGTTGTCTGCACATGGTGTACATGGTACTTTTTGTTTTTGCTTTAGCATCTAAGACTTGCTTTTTGCTTTAGCATCTTAGACTACCTTTAGGACAGCATCTTGGACTAGTCTAGGATAGCATCTTGGCATATGCTTGGCTGACTAGCAGCCTATAAATATGTACCTCTAACCCCTCATGTTGGTATGGCATTGTGTGAGCAATAAACAAGAAAACTTGCCCCATCTCCTAGTGTCATCCTCTCCATGAGAGTAAGGATCTTGCTATCACCAAGAGCAAGAGTCCAGCGACTAACAAGTGGTATCGAGCCTTAGTATCCTGTGAGCCGAGCATCTCCCGCTCATCTCCTTCTCCGGCCTCACAGCAGCTCCCAGTGTGAGCAAGAAGCAGCGAGCTCCGCTGTCCCCGCCACTCTCTCCGAGACGGCAGCTCGTCGGCGACCTCTCTCCACGCGCACGCCCCGATAGCGCGCCATGTCCGCAGGCGCTCGGCGCTAGTCGCCTCGAGCACGAGGCGCCGCGAGACGACCGAAGCTCGCCGCGCAGAGCAGCGCGAGCGAAGCGGCGCAGCAGACGCGGCGGCGGCGAAAGGGCGTCAAGGGCGGCTGGCGGAGCGGGCAGCAGCAGGCGAGCGAGGCGGAAGCGGCGGCGGCGGCAGATGCAGCGCGCGGCGGCAGCAGCAGAGGTCAAAGCTCTGCGGCAGCAACAACGGCTCGGCTCTGTTGATGACGGCGCCGACGCGACCTCACCGCTGGAGAGGAGGAAGGCGCAAAGGGTGAACGGCGCAATGGGCGGCGCGCATGCCCACGAGCGCGCAGTAGCCGTGACAGCGCGACGCGCGCGGCTGGCGCGCTCTGGCGAGGCGACACGGCGGTGGCGCTCGGAGGAGGCACGCGGCGGCGACGACGGTCGACGGAGCGCGGCCTCACAGCAACGCGACTCTCTCCGGTTCGGCATCGTGGTCACCACGAGTACCAGTCGTCGTCGAGGGCGCCGGCCCGGCGGCGGGTGGCCTACCTCACCAAGACCAACTACGCCGAGCGGGCTGCGGTGATGAGGTAAAGCTCCAGTGCGACATATGTGGGATGCGATCCCGACGGCGACGCCGACTATGACCGGGATCGACGGCGCTGGATGCCCTCATCGCTGCAGATCCGCTCGAGATGCGATTCTCACTTACCAACAAGCGGATCGCCAAAGAGGCTTGGGACGCCATCGCTACAAAGACGATCGGCGGCGGCGCGCGCCGCAAGTCTACATTGCGGGCACTACGCGGAGTGGGAGAACTCGGCCTTCAAGCCGGTGAAGACGTTGATGACTTTGCTCCGCCTCAACACTCATTGCGAGTTGGTGCGATTCGGTGGCGACACCTACGGCGAGGAGAGAGCGTGGAGAAGCTCTTCCGCTGCGCCCCAGAAGTACAAGCGGATGGCTCGCTCGATCGGGTCTCTGCTGGATCTTTCCACGATGACCATCGAGGAGGCGCGGTCGCCTCAAGGTCGCCGACATCGATGAGCCACGAGCCTCTCGGGACCCGTTACCATTGGCGGAAGCTCCTCCTCACTCGGGAGCGATGGGTGCCGGCCAAGGTGACAGGAAGAAGGGAGCCTTCTTCCACGACAGCGACGCAAGCATGGCAAGCGCGAAGAAGCCGCGCAAAGACGCCGTGCAGCGGGCGCGAGGAGCGCGCCAGGCGGCGATGCCGGCAAGCAAAGCCAAGACGAGGCGACTCTTGCCACAAGCTGCGGCAAGCTTGGTCATTGGGCCAAGGATTGTCGATACCACGACGCGCCAGCCCACGTCGCGCAAGCGAGGAGGAGGAGGAGCCGGTCCTATTCATTGCTCATGCGAGCATCGAACTACCCCGCCGCACCGCCGCGATGGCTCTCCTCCACCTTGACGAGCCAAAAGCACACGCCTCCTCGCGGCGATTCCGCAATGACAAGACCGACGGGTGGTGCCTCGACACCGCGCCACCCACCACATGACCGGCGGCGGAGTTCTTCTCCGAGCTCGACTCAGCGTTCAAGGCACCGCTGTTCGGCGATGCCTCGCCGTGGAGATCAAGGGCGTCGGCTCGCTGCGTCTTCGCCGCCAAGATCGGCGAGCACCGGCCGCCACCGGCGTCTACTACATCCCCGATCTGCGAACTTCATCATCGCCTTGGGACGGTGGATGAGAACGGCTCGCGTGTCGAGATCGAGCACGGTGATGCGGATTTGGGATCTTCGACGCCGTCTTCTTGCCAAGGTAACCGAGCGCAAATCGACTCTACACTCTTCACGCGCAGTGGCACAACCCTCTGTCTCGCTACTCGTCGGGACGACGAGGCGTGCGCGGCACGAGCGCTTTGGGCACCTTCACCGAGGCCCCGGCGGCTCGGTGCCACGGAAATGGTGCGAGGCCGCCGTGTTTTGACCATGTGGAGCGATTCTGCGACGTCTGCGTGTTGACGGCGCAGGCGACTCCTTTCCCAAAGCGGCGAGTTTCGAGCCAAGGAGAGGCTCGAGCTCGCGTGCACGGGACTTGTGTGGCGGTGACACCGCCACACCGGACGACGACGCTACTTCCGCCGCTCGTCGACGACCTCTCCCGCTACATGTGGGTGATGGTCCTCGGCAGCAGCGGAGAGGTGCGGACACCATCAGCGCACGCAGTCGCCGCGGGAGGAGAGCGGCGCGCAGCCGCGCGTCTTTGCGCGCGACAGACAACGCGGCGAACCACGGCGGCTGAATTCGCGTCGATCGCTGCGATGAGGCATTCGGCGCCACTACTCCGCCGCCTGACACCCGCAGCAGTAACGGCGTCGTCGAGCAGCGCAACCAGGCGGTTGCGGGATGGCTCGCCCTCCTCAGCGAGAGGGATGCCGCCGTCTTACGGGAGAGGCGGTGGTGGCGGCCGTCTACATCCTCAACCGCCGCCTACCAGCGCCGACGGCAGGACGCCGCACGAGGCTTGGCATGGCGCAAGCGGCGGTCTCCACTTGCGGGTCTTGGCTCCCTCGCGTTCGCCAAGGAGCTTGGCCACATCGGCAAGCTCGACGGCAGAGCACTCCGAGTGTTCATCGGCCACGCGAGGCTCGAAGGCCAACCGCATCTCGACCTGTCACACAGCAGCGCCCGCATCTCGCGTGACGCCGTGTTCGACGGCGGCGAGGCCGGACGTGGGACAAGGCGGTGGGCGGCGGTTGGCCTCGACTCGTGGACTTTGTTGTCGACTACGCCCATTTCGAGAGAGCGGGAGCTAGCGGCTCGTCTTCACCGAGCTCGCCCACCTCGACACCTTGCTCGCCACCGGCCCGGCGAGTGCTCCACCACCTTCGCACGCCACGCCCACCCTTCACCACCGGCCACCACTCCCGCACCGGCGCCACACCACCGAATCGCCCCAACAGCCGGCCCACGATGAGCGCCGCGGTGGAGTTCGCTACTCCATTGTCTCACGACGAGGATCGCGTCGACGCCTACCACGACGGCGAGCCTCTACGCTATCGTACCATGGACAACATCCTCGCGAGCCGCCGTCCTCAGATCGGCGCAAAGACGATCGCGAGGCGAGCGCATTTAGCGCGGCGACGACGGCGAGCCCCGCCTTCGCCGAGGCGGAGGAGACGCGGCGTGGCGTGTCGCGATGAAGCGAGAGATGGACGCCGTCGAGCGTAACCGGACGCGGAGCCGGCGGATCTTCCTGCTGGTCACCGCGCGATCACCCTTAAGTGGGTGTTCGCCGGCGGGATAAAGCCGGCGCCATCGTCAAGCACAAGGCTCGCTTGGTGGCACGAGGCTTCGTGCGGCGAGAGGGTCGACCGATGACGCCGCACCCGTCGCACGGATGGAGTCCGTCGCGACTCCTCCTGCGCTAGCTGCCCAGAAGGTGGCGTGTTCATCATATGGATGTCAAGTCGGCATTTCTTAACGGCGACTTGAAGGAGGAGGTCTCGTGCATCACCGCCGGATTTGCGATCCCGGCAAGGAGGGCAGGTGCTCGCCGCACAAGGCCCTCTATGGCTTGCGACAGCACCGAGGGCGTGGAACGCCAAGTTGGACTCCACGCTAAAAGGAATGGGCTTGAGCAAAGTCCGCACGAGGCGCCATCTACCGCGGGCGATGGAGAAAATGCCCTCGGTGGGTGTCTCGTCGACGACTTGGTGATCATCGGCACCAAGGATGCGGAGGTGGCGGCATTCAAGGAAGAGATGAAGGCCACCTTCCGGATGAGTGACACCGGGTCTCTCTCCTTCTACTTAGGATCGAGGTGCACCGGGATGATTCCGGATCACGCCGACGCATCGCCACGCCAAGCGCGTCGTTGAGCTAGCTGGGCTCACCGGCGCAACCCGCTCTCACTCCAATGGAGAGAGGTCAAGCCGAGCCGCGACAAAGACGACGGAGGAGGTGGATGCTACGCAGACTGGCGTCTTGTGGGAGCCTTCGCTACCTCGCCACACACGACCGGACTTGGCATTCTCCGTCGGCACGTTAGTCGGTTCATGCAACGGCCGACGACGAGCATCGCGGTCGTGAAGAGGATCATCCGCTACGTTGCGGGACCCTTGACCACGGCCTCCATTACCCGAGTGTCTGGCGCGCGCACACCGTCGGGTACAACGACGGTGACCACGCGCGCGACATCGACACCGGCAAGAGCACAAGCGGATTCTCTTCTTCCTCGGCAAGTGCCTCGCTCATCGGCGATCGATCAAGCGGCGGTGGTGGCCTGTCGGTGTGAGGCCGAGTACATAGCGGCTTCCACCGCTCGACTCAGCACTCGCTCGCCGATCGCTTGGTGATCTCTCGGCAGGACACCGGCAGTGGAGCTCGGGGTGGACAACAAGTCCGCTCTAGCCCCGCAAAGAACCCCGTTTTCCATGAACAGAGCAAGCACATCCGGGTGAAGTACCATTTCATCCAGGCTGCTTGGATGAAGGAAGTATCAAGGCAAGCTACATCAACACCACGGATCAGCTTGCGGATCTGCTCACCAAGCCTCTTGGAAGGATCAAGTTCCTTGAGCTCTGCTCCAAGATCAGGATGGTTCAACTCTCCCACAAGACGACGCACAAGACTTAGGGGGAGAATGATAGATAAGTCTTTGTGTTGTCTGCACATGGTGTACATGGTGCTTTCTGTTTTTGTTTTAGCATCTAGACTTGCTTTTGCTTTAGCATCTAGGACTTGCTTTTGCTTTAGCATCTAGGACTTGCTTTTTGCTTTAGCAGCTTTTGCTTTAGCATCTTAGACTAGTTTTAGGACAGCATCTTGGACTAGTCTAGGATAGCATCTTGGCATATGCTTGGCTGACTAGCAGCCTATAAATATGTACCTCCAACCCCTCAGGTTGGTATGGCATTGTGTGAGCAATAAACAAGAAAACTTGCTCCATCTCCTAGTGTCATCCTCTCCATGAGAGTAAAGATCTTGCTATCACCAAGAGCAAGAGTCCAGCGACTAACAAATATAGCTATAGAAAGCAAAGAGAATGGTAAGCCCTAGTGCAGTAAATTCCCTGGAAATTAACTATAAGTGACTATAGATGGAAAGTACCTGTTTGAAGCTAAAAACAAACTATTTAAAGTAATATGACAAAAGGGGGCCAAAATATTGAGCACTGAATTCTATCAGACAAACCAAAGTGCCTGTTATATCTTTCAGACATCAGATTTCATTACCTCTATTGCTTACAAGCTCTGCCCACAACCCACCAGCTCCAGCATGGTTGATCTCCTACAAGTATAACCAAGAAATAGCAAAAATTCTCACCTTAAAAGTACAAAAACTAAGTAACCTCTAACTCAACACTATTCTATAAGGTTCAGTTGCTATTTGCTACAACGTGAAAAGCAGAAAGGAAACAGTGTAATCAACCAACAGCTTTTGCTGACTAGTTTGACCACAAATAAGTTTTCCCTAATATAATATTACAGTATATAGCAATAAGTACATACTAGCTGAACTCCTGAACGAAATGAATTTGTTGCATTTCTACAAACCGTGAATTATGCATGCAAATGGGATACCCTACTATCCAAATATGTTCTGTGGGCTGCAGGTAGCTATATATCACCATCTGATACAAACTTTGATATTTAACCAATTTAACAAATGTAGACAAGTGCACAGGAGTTTGTTGAGTTACCTAGGAAATGTTCCAACATTATTACGGTTGGTAGGATAGGAGTGCCAACTTACTACATGTGGCTCATATAACTGTTATGAATATTGTGCATATTGATATGAGACCCAAAGGACCATATATATAGGAGAGTACAAGGGGATATGCCATATAGAGATAAGGCATATATGGAATAGAATACAAACTCTATCTCTAATACCCTTAACAGTTAACACTCCCCCTCAAATGCAAGGCGTATGCAATAGCATTGCATTTGAAAAAGGGTTAACACTAAAACAAGATAAATCCGAAGTCCGAGTCTTGATGATGTCGTCGTTGCGTGCAGCCTTTGAATAAACTGTCAAATCAAGCCGAAGAGCAATAGATAGATGCATGACGGCGCAGATCGAAGCTCAAGAGGCGCGCAAGAAGGCACGAGGACGACGACGGCCTTTGAAGCTCTGGGCGGGCAGAGAAGCGGCGGCATCATAACGACTTCTACGATCTGCACACGGCTCAGAGAGTAGAGCGGCGGCTGCTGCCAGACAAAAGAGAATTCCTACACTTCTATGACTGACAATAAATTTGTGGACTCGCACGGCTTGAACGAACTAAAAAAAAAGACTACGGATTTAGATGGACGAACGAGGCGAGAGATCGACTCTAAACGAAAAAAATCACTCCTCAAAATCCCCTCCTCTCTCTACTCCCTCCTCACTCCCGCCGCCGCACTCTTCACACCTCTTCCTCCGCCCGCCCGCCGCTCTTCCACTCTCACCCTTCCTCTATCTCGCGCGCACGGAGGCGCGGGGTGGTGGCCAAAGCGGCAAGGCGGGCGAGGAGGCGCGAGGAGGCGGCCAAAAGCGGTAGTGGCGAAGCCGAGGCGGCGACGTCGAAGAGGCGATGAGAGCGGTGGATCCGGCAGAGGCGGCCGGATCCGCGCGGCGGCCGGATCAGCGGGCGAGGCCGGATCCGAACTCGGCGGCGGCAAAAACGGCCGGATCCGGCGGCGGCGCGGCGGCCGGGCGCGGCAACAACGGCAACGGCGTTACACGCGAGGCGGCGTCGGATCTCGCGACGACGTCTCGAGACGACCCGAAGCGGCGGTAGCGGCGAAGAAGAGCGGCCGTCGCGGCGGCAGATCCGGCGAGGCGGCCATCGCACGGCGACGAAGCGCCAGGGGAGCGGACCGTCGGCAGACGGCCAGAGGCGGCGGATGGCGTCGGCGCGCGGCGATGAGGAAGCTGACGGATCCGGCGACGGCGGCGAACCGGAGACGAGGAGACAGCGGGTCGGCGCAACCCAACAAGGTGGCCGCCCCCGGGAGAGGAGATCGATCCTCCCGGGGGCAGCAGCAACAGCGGAAGTAGATGATGTTAGGGTTTCAATCTAAACTCTGATACCATGTTATGAATATTGTGCATATTGATATGAGACCCAAAGGGTCATATATATAGGAGAGTACAAGGGGATATACCATATAGAGATAAGGCATATATGGAATAGAATACAAACTCTATCTTTAATACCCTTATCTCTAATACCCTTAACAATAACTACTCAGAATCACTGCGTAAACCAACAGTTAAACAATAAGCTCACCTCAAAAAAGATGCCAAACATTTTGTAAGGGATCATCCGAGCATTCTGAGGAGAAGAGTCCACACTCAACTGAGCAGTTTGACCCGCCGCTGACCCAACAAAAAGTATCTGACACAAGGCACAAACAAGAACCAGCACTTGGAACAACCGGCGATCCAAACACGCTCTCCGGACGCCCATTGTGACCTGTCACAGCTGAAACCAAAAACACTTACTCATTGCAAGCTCTGCGTGCACAAATATAAATACTATGTCAAGTTACCACAGACAGGGAAACAGGCAGAATAGGAGACGGCAATTGGCTCAGAGCAGTAGTGGATGAGTAGAAGTAAAGGCAGAAGAAGAAGAGTAGAAAAGAAGTTAGCAACAACAGATTGCACCATTATCGTTCTGTTTGCAGTTTACTTCTCAGAGTTGCACACCATCGCGGACAAGCAACACAGAACTGTCGTTTTCTCCCCATTCATCAAAGCAATAACCCCTAAGGTATGCTGTCTGCAGTTCACTGTAGCCAGTTTTTGCCTGGAACAGGTACCTTCCCTTTCTCAAACGTGTATCTACCAAAAAACAAATTTGTGACAGTAACCTCTGAATTCGGAACAACGGCCTTCAAATATTATTACACTTGGCAGAATTAAACTAGTAAAGTTAAACTGTACTATTGTTTGGCCGAATATGGAAAGGTGTCAGATTTGCATAGCATACCACAAGATTTGAAGGAAGTAGTTACATTCAAGAACTGAATTATAAAGGCAGAGAAACAGAAAGCACAGCAAGGGGCATTTTTACAAATAGCGAGAAAAAAGCTCCACATAGACTACTAGAAGCAAACAAAAACGAAAAAAAAAAATACTGGGGTAAAACTGTAGAACAGTACAAGTAAAGCCGAGCAAGTACTACACTACTACTATGCAGAGGCAAGTGCGCCCATGAGTAGCCTTGAAGCAAAGCATCCGTTGATTCCCCTCGTAAACATAAATTAACCCAAAACTTCGCCTCTAAAGGCATCGCGACAACATCATCACACATTCGCACAACGAAATTAACCCCGAAAATAGAGAAATCACACATAGAAATCGAGCGAGTGGGAAACCTTTTCGAAGGTTGCGGGAGCTCACCAATGCTGGATTGGGGGGAGCGGGGCAGCGCCGGAGGCGGCATTTCTAGGGCTCCCCGCGTCTCGACGTCGCTGTCGAGGGCCGGCGGCGCCGTGGGGCGGTGCCCCCGTCGGATCGCGATCGGACGGGTGGGGTCGGGGCGAGTGGGCGGGCAGGGATGCGTCAGTTGCGTTGCTTGCGAAGCCAGCCAAGCCAGGTCGTTGCTCGTGCGTTGTGCTTATCGCAGACTCGCAGTGAACAGGTCAACAGGGGTTGAGAGCAAAGTTATAAATCCTATCCTGATACCGGCCAGAATGGCCGAAATATGCCGTACCGATATATAGAAGATGTAATTCTATAATTGTTTTAGAGCTCGCTCATTTCAGTTTCAATTTTTGGTTTCTAACTTATTTTTAACTATTTATAAATTTCGTCTTTTTCTGAACTTTTGGTTTTTTTCCCGGTTCTTTTTTCAGTATTCATTTGCGTTATCCGTGATGAGTTAGCATATTTTTGCTATTTTTAAATTTAATTACGCCAAATAAGCCACATTCAGTTACAATAAAATTCCAGCCGCTGCAGTGCACTTTCAGCTATAAGCCACAGCTTTTCATCCCAACCGAGCGGGGCCTAACAGGCGATACCGGCCATTCCAGCCAATTCCAATCATTCCAGGCGGAATCGTAAGGCCCAGCCTAACTATGAAGTAACCAACTGCAGCGTTCGGTAATACACACTTCCAACGATTTGGAGATTGGATTGGAGAAGTGAGAACCCTAGCCTTCTCCAGCAACAGCGGGCATTCCACAGTGGGCGACGGATCCCTCCGCAGCAGCTCGTCCCGGCCAGCGCTGGAGTTCAACTTCATCTCCCTCAGGACCTCAGCAGTCAGCAGTCACCACCTTCAGGTCTATGCTGCCCCCCCATCTCCTCTCTACTCACCACCGAATGGGAACTTCTCAGTGGCAACTAGACTCGTTGAAACTTTTGGATACTTGGCTGCTGAATATGCTGATAAGAATTACTTTGCCTGATTTTACCATGATGTATTGTTACCATGTTAAATTTGGACGCTTTTGTTGTAGTTCTGATCATCATATGTTAATTATCATTACCATATAGCACTGAACTGATTTGACAATGATCTTGAAATTTCTGATGAACTAGCTTGTAGTTTACTAACATACACTTGATGAGATTATTTCCTTGTTTCTATCTATGAAATGAACACAACCTGTAGCTTAGTGCAATATTGTGAAACTTCAACCTCTTTTTGATGCAGCAAATGAGAGCTATCATTTGATGAAATTTTACATAATTTCCTTCTGCTAGTAGCATGCCCTGCTACTTGCCTTCCCACAGTAAGTGTCTTCAGTCTTCACTTCTAGCTTACTGTGTTGTAAACTTGTGATGCTCTGATAATTGTATGGATTCAACTATGTGTCATTTTTATCCTATGGTTGTATATTCGAATTGAGATTCCAAGTGAATTATGTGTGCATATAATTACATATATATTTATAAATATATATTTATTATTGTATTAAAATCCGGAATGGTACGTCGGTATGGGCCAGTACGGACATATTCCATATCAAGAGGCAAACCGAAATGGCTTCCGAAATAGAATTGACAACTTTGGTTGAGATGCATATGACCATGCAAACGTTAAGCCCCCTTTGTAATGCAGAAGAATTTTCATAGAATTTTTACAAAAATCAGTTCTATTCATGTAGAATACAGGGAAAAAGTCCCGTATTCTAAATTGGCTAAAAACGAGTTTGATCCCGGACATTACTTCACTACTACAGAAAGCCTCATAGGAGACGCCTCATCACAGACGGTTTTGTGAAACCGTCTCTGATGAACACTATTACAGACGGTTGTAATTAGGAGGCCGTCTGTGGTATTTGTGGCGGGAAAATGGATTATCACAAAGTGTTATTACCTAAGTATCACAGACGGTGCAGTAGATAAAACCGTCTGTGATAATCCCAGATATCGCTGCGGTTTTAATAAAAACCGTCGATAATTCCTGACGGTTTTTAGTTAAAAACCGTCTGTGATAATGGCTAAGGCATTTATTGCGCTGCTCAGACCGCATCTGTCTTCATTTCGATCCACAATCTAGCTGGTTGCTTTACTCTTTCGCTCTGGAGGCAAGCTTGGCGATTTCGTGCCACTTAATTTGGTGGGAGGAGGCGGATATTGAGCTTTGAAGCTACTTATATTTTCCGGTTGCTCTAGATATGGTTAGTAATGAATTTCATTTTTTCTTTGCATGCATTACAAATTTGCTCTAGATTTGGTTAGTAATGAATTTCATGCTCTAGATATAAGTAATTGGTGAGTGTTATTAATTAAAGATAGTTTGCAATAATAGTTGTTGTGTTTATAATATGAATTGAGCTAGCAAATTAATAAGCCTCAATATAATACATGTGGCGATATATATGTAGTAATAATTAGTTAATTTAATTTGTAATACTAAGTTGTTATATATGTACGTAACGTAGGACCAAGCTGGATGTATGCCGCTAGTAGTGTGAGTGAAGAGTACATTAATGGCGTGTCCGATTTTACAAGAGCCGCCGAGGAGGATATGTTGAATAAGGGGTGGAATATATATACTTGTCCATGCATCGATTGCGAGAATTTAAAGATGTTTAAGAACCGATGGCAAATTGAAGCGCACTTGATTCGGAGGGTTTCAAAAAGGGTTATACGTGTTGGACCGTCATGGCGAAGTCAACGATCATATGCGCGGATGATATTGCGGTGAAGTTAATGAAATGCCGCGGATGACATCGCGGTGAAGTGAATGAAATGCCGCGGACGACATCGCGGTGAAGTGAATGATATGTCACGGATGATGTCGATTGTTGTGCGACCAGATAGGTTGCACGACAATAACTGATCGAGATGCTTCGCGATGTAGAAGAGAACTATGATGAGAGAGAGTATGTTAAATTCGGGGCTTGATGGAGGACTCGGAGAAACCTTTGTTCACGTCTTTGCAGTCAAAGTACACGCGGTTGTCGGCCGTGCTTGAAGCGTTGAAATTGAAGGCAAGCAACGGTTGGTCCGACAAGAGTTTCACAAGACCTTTGCTAGGTCTTTTAGCCGACATGCTTCCGGAGAAATGAGTTGCCTAAAACCACGTATAAAGCCAAGAAGGTTCTTTGTCCATTGGGAATGGAAATAGAAAGAATGCATGCATGTTCGAACGACTGTATCCTCTACCGTAAAGAGTATGCAGACATGCATGTATGTCCGGTGTGCAACGCATCCCGATACAATCAATTTGACGAGTTATCTCCTTTTGGAAAAGGCATAAGGGTCGACGACGAACAACGTGACGAAAGTAGTTACGTACGCATTGATCATCATGAAGGGCTAATTTTTAAAGGAAATAAGCAAGTAGAATGATGTATATGTGTTATGTATATGTGAATTGGCATATTTGTATACAATAATGCATGTGTGTGATGTATGTGGCAAATGTGTCAAGAAATACATTGTGTTATATGTTGCCAAGGAAATAAGCAAGTAGAATGATGTATATGTGTTATGTATATGTGAATTGGCATATTTGTATACAATAATGCATGTGTGTGATGTATGTGGCAAATGTGTCAAGAAATACATTGTGTTATATGTTGCCAAGGAAATAAGCAAGTAGAATGATGTATATGTGTTATGTATATGTGAATTGGCATATTTGTATACAATAATGCATGTGTGTGATGTATGTGGCAAATGTGTCAAGAAATACATTATGTTATATGTTGCCAAGGAAATAAGCAAGTAGAATGATGTATATGTGTTATGTATATGTGAATTGGCATATTTGTATACAATAATGCATGTGTGTGATGTATGTGGCAAATGTGTCAAGAAATACATTGTGTTATATGTTGCCAAGGAAATAAGCAAGTAGAATGATGTATATGTGTTATGTATATGTGAATTGGCATATTTGTATACAACAATGCATGTGTGTGATGTATGTGGCAAATGTGTGAAGAAATATATTGTGTTGTATGTTGGCATTTAAGCTGGTTGGTGTTGTAATGCAGCTGGTAGGTGCGGGTGTAAATGATTATCACAGATGGTTCCACACTTTAGAACCATCTGTGATATTATTATCACGACGGTTCCACATTTAGAACCGTCGTGATAATAATTTCCTGAGCAGTTCCACATTTAGAACCGTCGTGATATTATTATCGCTGACGGTTCCACATTTAGAACCGCTCGTGATAATAATTTCCTGACAGTTCTAAATGTGGAACCGCTGTGCTAATCCCGCTATATATTCCCTCTCGCTAGGGTTTTCCGCTGCAGTGATATACATCTAATTAAACTCGCGGCTCTCCGCTCCTCCTCCTCCGTCGCCATCGTAGGCCTCCTCCTCCGCCGCCGTCGGCCTCATCCCCGAGCCTCCTACGTGAGTACATTCAATCCTCCGTCGCCGCCGCCATCCCGAGCCCCGAGCCCGTCGATGCCGCCATCCCCGAGCCCCAGAGCCGTCGCCGCCGCCTCCTCTCCTCCTCCGTCGTCGCCTCCTCGGACGAAGACGTCGCCGCAGCCTCCTCTTCCTCCGTTGCGCCTCCTCCTCCTCCGCCTCCTACTGTGAGTGCATTCAATCCTCGTCGCCGCCTCCTCTCGCTCTGTGATGATAATATCGAAAGCAGAAATAATCTGGTTGAGTTAGATTTGAGCTCCTTGGTATTTCGGCTATCTTTGTTAGACCTTATTTAATTTGGGCATATAAGTTTACATCTTTTGAGATCTGTTTGTGATGCAAGATTATATTAATCTTGTGATGCAAGATTAATCTTGTGTAGAAACAGATCCTTTTATTCAATTGATCTATTTGTGATGTAGTATTAATCTTGTCTAGACATGTATTTTTGTGAGCTCAAATCTTTAATAATCAGATTATTGATGATGAGTGTCGATATTAGCATGAGATGGCCAAGATTTTCAATCTTGCGCAACTCAGATCGAGAGCAAATCTAAAACAATTAATTTGTGTAATGCTGGATTTAATTGTTTATTTGCTTAGAAGATGATTGTCATGTTATTTCAGCATGTTGGTGTTTATATTCATTGAATATTTACATGGTTATGAATGGCAAGATAGAATTATATGTTTACATGCAATTTATGTCATTCATGTTATGTTGGAAATATAAATTGAATTTAGTTGGAATTAAATATGGAACTAAGATAGGCACATTACCTCCTCTCTCTGTCCACATCACCCCCTCCCTTCTCCCCTCCCCTCTACTCCTCTCCTCTCTTCATATCATTGAGCATCATGTTTCCTCATCTGTCCTAATAGACGCACAAATTGAGCAACATGTCTTCCACTCATTCTTCACCATCTTCGACGGAGGAGTCCGCTCCAAAAGCAAAACGCCAAGGAAGAGGGCTATCGAAGAAGTCTGAGGGCCGATTTATCATCACACAGGTCAATGTATCTGGGGTGCCTCTCATTCCTAAGAAAGCGAGAAGCGCATGGAGAAGAATGATCGGCATAGTTGCACGAGAACAATTGAGATCACATTCAATTCGTGGAAGGACGTGCCTCCGACTTAAAAGCGAGTGTGGACAGAAATTTTGGCGTCGTTTGAGATCCCGTAAGAACATCAAGACGCGTGCAACGACAAACCTTACTAGCGGCGTGCAAAGCATGGAAGAACTTCAAGAGCACGCTTGTCAAGAAATATGTGGAGACAGCACGAAACGCCTTATCATAAATACCCATTCTTGGAATCACAATGGGAGCAGTTCAAGACGATGAAGATTACCGACGAGTTCAAAAGTACAAGTGCGGCGCACAAGGCCCTCCAGCAAAAACACCCACCCCACGGACTTGGCACGGTGGGTATGCGGGTAAAATCCTGCGATGGATGAGGAGGATGAATCGCGGCCAAACAGACATCGCCCGCCATTTTCAAATATCCCGGATGACCGCGCTCAAATTGGATTAGAGCAAGGTCATCTACAACGACATCGGGGACGTCTCCTTTGAAACCCTGCGGACAGCAAGTGTCCCAAATACCGTAAGATATCGAACAAACTACGTAGCTTGTAATTACTCCACAACCTCCTACGAAGTAAAATGACATGTCGTGTTCTTGCGGGAAGAGCCGAGTTTTGAATCTGTTGGGATCATTCCAGGGACGAAGGAGAATGATATGCTCTCCACGCTCTGGAAACAAGGAGCACCCAAGCCGCACGAGAGGCCTTGGGCTTTATGTTCCTTGGAAACATGGTTTCCAAGATGACTCGACAAGATGTCGGCGTAGGAAGAGAAGCAAAGCCGATCGCGAGGCACGGCTACGAGAAGAGATCAAGGCATCTCTTAGAGAGGAGCTTGCTGATTATGTTAGAGATGAGGTGCGGAGAATTACGAAAATCAGCGGCGCGCCGCGCCATCTGGTCTAGCTAGCCCGCGCAACCATCCGAGTAGTTGTGCGCCCAATCCGCGCAGCGAGGCGATTTCGGTGGGACGACATCACGGTAATAATTATTATCTCTCGAATGCTTGCTCCATTGATATGCCTATTAATTGAGTAGCTAATTTTGTATCGTTATGTAGGAGCCTCACGGTGCACGCCCAAGTAAGATATGCCTCCGTTGCGTTGAGCGCTGCGTGGGGCATGGCATATCCATCCGTATCGAGGCGTGGTGCACATCAACCTTAGCAACAAAGCCGCAAAAGTGTCGATGAGATGGGGTAAACACCAATTTTGAGGTCGCCCCACTACGAAGCCCACCAACGACGAGCTCGTGACTTTAGGGCAAGCCATTGGATCCTTCATCCGCGTGGCCCAAAAGTGATATCTGCTCGAGGCTTATTCACCGGTGGCGGATCGAAGAACGCACTGGTGCCTTCTCCACAAGGGCAACCGAACCGGACCGCTACCGAACAAGTGCAACCTCCACCACCGTGCTACGTAAAGTCGACCAACGATCGGGCGGCAAGGACAGCAAGGGCAAAAGCAAAGCAAAGACCAATGATGAAATCTCGTACAAGCCATTAGCTCGCAAATTCGTGCTTGGGGAGCCGTTGCTCGAGGAAAAGGCCCTCCAACGCCTAGCATATAGTTGCGTGCAATTGCACATGTGGTACATGCAACGATCCAATAAACGAGCAAGAGCGGATCTCAAGTATCTCTATCAAATTCTTGCCGAGTGATTTACATCACAATATGCAAAACGGTGTCTTCGTAGTCACCTTTGATGATTTATTCGATCTTTACACGCCAACACTGGACGTCTCTCTCATGCGATCTTTGGGCGACGTAAGTGTGTACAATCACGATCTCGATTCATGTCATACCGATAAATTTCGTATAATTTGTTGATTTCTTGTGTATATATGTAGCCACATCTTTGAGTAAAGCTAGGGCATCCAAAGCATCGGTTGGTTTATTGGACCCACACATGGTCGCCAAGTATACCATCGACGAGGATAGACCCTTCGTCAGAGGTACATTGCATTGGATCTTTGGATTACCGACCGATGAATACGCATTTATGCCCTACAACCAGAGCTATCATTGGATTTTAATAGTGATTGTACCAAAATGGAACATGGTATATTACCTTGATTCCCTAAGTAAGAATAAAATGGACTTCACACTTATCACCAAGTAATCGATGCGTAAGTACATTTTCTCCATACATACCTATATTGTACTCTTTCTTTCCTTCGAATGACTAAGGTTAATCTTTTGAATCACGTAGGGCGTTCGAGATGTACGTTGCAAAGGAGGTGACTCCAAGCCGGGGCCAAAGGCACGACACATGCTCGAGATTTTAAAGTATTCGCTATTACACATTAATTAATCCTATGCAACAGTTTGTAGTAATTAATGCCTCTTGAATTGACACATTCTATTTTTGCGGTGCCACCAAGAAATTACGGGCAACACATGTGGCTACTACGTTTGCCACCATATGGAACTACTCTCGATTCCTCGAGGATTACCAATCCCAAGGTTTGTCAATCTTCCCATAATTACTTCATACTTATCATGTTATATATACGCACATTGATATTCCTATCGACAGAGTGCATTTATCCCGTCATCCGCATTGAAACAAACTCGACCTTGCCCGGTCGATCGAGTTAGCGTTTTTTGTCGACTCAAGTTATAAAGCCGAAGGACGGTTCCACTGCGCACCATGAGTTTTTATTGCTCTTATCACTCCGGATTTGTAATTGTATATTTCTAAATGGATATTTTATTTCATTTCAATTATTTGCTTTGTGAAATGGATGTTTTATGTTTGTCAAATGAGTGAGATGTGAAGTGCATGTTTTATGTTTGTGAAATGAATTGAGATGTGAATTGATGTTTTATGTATGTGAAATGATTTCCCATGTGAATTGTATGTATATATCTCGCTTGTTTCAGAGGGCATGGCTAGCATTTCGAGGCTAGCCATTTAAATGTAAATAGATTTAGGGTAGAAATCAATATCACGAGCGGTTTTTAAGTAAAACCGTCTTCGATATATCAATATCACAGACGGTTTGGAATCAAAACCGTCTGCGATGTATCAATATCACAGAGCGGTTTGGAATAAAACCGTCGTGATATATTAATATCACGACGGTTTTTATTAAAACCGCTGCGTGATATCGATACATCGCACGGTTTTTGATTCCAAACCGCTCATGTGATATGTACACCATGAGCGGTTCAAAACAAATGCGTGATAACCTTCGACTATCACTGACCCATAAATTCAGACGGTTCATATAACCGTCTGTGATGACGTTTTTCAACCGTCTGTGATGATGATTTCTGTAGTAGTGCTTTCAGCAACAGGTGTTCATATCAGCTTTTAAAAACCGTTTTTTTAGGGTAACTAACTTTCAAACGGTATATTTTTTTAGTACGGGGTTTATAAGTTAATTATAGTAGATACTATACCGATTTTAGCTGCACCAGTAAAAATCGCATGTAACTATTTCTCTTTTCACTTTCTCTCATAAACAGTCAAAATTCAAAATACAAAACCCATAAACTACAGCCCAAAAACCCAACTTCTATAGCGACCTGCACAGGAGTATGGTAACACGCAAAGGTGCTACACAAGATAAGGACCGATCAGTATCTAATGTTAATTAGATAACAGACGTCTTAAACAAGGTTCTGTTGGCTACAATGCTACCCTTGTGCGTGTTAGCATGGATAATATAACCTCGCAAAAAAAAGAATGGATAATATACGGCGTGTCTACACACACAATAAACGAATTTTGGACACATGTGGACCTCTAAACACCCGAAATTCCGTTTTTGGCCCCCAAACCAAAAAATTCAAATCGACCCCGCTCAACGCAGCGTTCGCGTTGCGTCGACGCGTCCGGTCGTGCGGTGTGATACCGCACGATCGCGATCAGTGCTGCACGGTCGTCGCGGTACCACACCGCACGACCGCCGCGCCTCCGCGCCGCCGCGCGTTTGGTTTGAGCGCGCAACCAAGCCCGACCGCACGACTCGGTTTTTTGACCGCACGACCCGCCGCTCCGACCGCGGGATTGATTCCCCGACCGCACAACCTGTGCTACAGTGCGGTCGTGCGGTACCACACCGCACGACCGGACACGTGTCGACGCAACGCGAACGCACGCTCAGGCGGGGGTCCAGTTTCGGAATTTTTTTGGTTTGAGGGCCAAAAACGAAATTTCGGGTGTTTAGGGGTCCACATGTGTCCAAAATTCACAATAAACAAACTCAGAAGGATGGAGTACTGGTTTGCTGCCAGTCGTGCTTTAACCACCGCATTAGCCATTTGGGCAATCAATTTGCAAACGATTGGCCTGGAATAACTTCTCCCCGCTCGGAAACTTGCGGTAATTTATGGTCTCCTCCCCCACCGCGGTATTTCCAGACACTGACACGTGTTAATCGTACGGTCGGGGACCGCACGACAGTGAAATCATACGGTCTCCGACCACACGATCACTGTTCATCGGGAGATCGTGCAGTCGGAGACCGCACTACCACTGTTCACTCGAATAGCACCATTATTCACTGTTCAAAATATTTTGCACCTCGTTTTCTATATTACAAAATTGCTGCAAACTCCACACAAAAATTCGTAATATTTATATTTACAAAAAAATTGCACAACTAAGTAAACTCTTCCCCACATAAAAAACATAATTTTAAACCTCATTACAAGCAGACAAATGCATGCATCAGCTGAGCCAAAACACTGTGCGCATACAAGTCAAACGGTCGGGGACCTTATTACGAAGCTACCTAATAATGAAAATATATATTTATGCAACTATATAAGGAGGATTGCATCAACATTACACGCTCGTGGTTAGGGTCCACCTAAAGGGGAGCCGACCAGCACATCAAGACCAAGTCGATGCTTTTCCCAACTCTTTTTCAAGGTCACCACGGGACTTTTGTCCAAGTCAAAGTAAGAGTTCAAATTGGATACGTTCTAAAATCTAATTCGGCCTTCGTAGATAACACTAACTTCAAACTTGGATGTAATTCGCATACAGACTCCGTTTGATGTGTATGAGTACATCCTAGAAAGCTTATCTCGTCCTCTTTCCAACGAATCTAGTTCCATCTCCAAATTCCTTCTGTGCGTGTTGCAACCACCAAAACAATCTTGCACTAATTTAGCCTAGCAGGACCAACTTCAAATGCACATAGAATTTGCATCTGATGTCCGTTTGAAATGTTTGAGCACTTGATAGAAAGCTTATCTCATCAACTTTTCAATGGATCTAGCGCCATCTCTAAATTCCTTTTGTGCACAATATAATCATCAAAACAAAATGTCAATTTTAGAATTAAATATAGAGTCGAATATGATTTGATTAGTTTTCATGTGTAAATTAGTTTCCATATGCTAATGGTCTGTGTACTCTATAAATAGAGGCTGAATTGGTCATGTAATGTAGGCTTATTTAGATTAGTTTTTCACCGTAAAACTTCGTCATGTGTCCTTGTGTCGACTAAACCAACAACTGTGATTATAGGTCTTAGCTCTTTCGTGTTCCTAATTGATATTCATAATATTCATATTGCTCTTTATTTTGTTCTTGTTTGTACTTCGATTGCTCACAGGAATTGAACCTCGTGTTCATATCAACCGCATTCTTGATACGGTTAGTAACAATAAGGGTGTGGTGTAGCGATTATAAGATAGGCTTAATCATTTCGATCAAGTAGCCTCATTATCAATGTCATATCAATCAATCATAGTTATCATTCTCATCGAAAGATCAGACTAAATCCTCTCATCAGCTTATGAATAAAAATTCGAACCTTGGACCGATACTTGTTACATATACATGGTCATCTACGAGGTTTCCCCTTTTTAAGAAACCAACTTTTAACAAATATATCATGGATACTGTAGTTTTTTATTTTATTTTTACCAACAATTTGAATCAAAACATCCCCTTTTCTTTTCTTGAGTATACCGTTAATGTTGTGTCTCTTGCTTTGTTGTACCTAGTAAGCTAAGAATTATTGAAAAGGAGGCACAAATTTAGTATTTTCTAGATCTTCTGTTGGTGGCTCTTGGTTAGTAAGGGCAGTCCCAATGGTGTATTGATGATGGTTTCTATCCTCATTAAATGACTTGCCACGTAGGCAAAATGCTGACATGGCAACGTAATTAATGATGAAAGAGAGCACAAATCCTAGAAACGGTTTCCTCATGAAGAAATCAGGTCTTCACTCCACCCAATGCACCAAGAAACTATGAAATCGCCATTGGGAAGAAACCACCAGTTTCTAGGGGGCTCGTGGCACACTCTCATTGGAGGAAGAAGATAGAGTTGGGAGAGAGAAAGAGAAAATAATTATTACTCGAAGACACCTCCACTGTGGAAGATAGTTTCTATAGATGATTTCTTGTGCTATGGAAATCGTGTCAGTTTCTTCCATTGGGACTGCCCTAAGAGAACAATATGTCGTGTTAAATAATCATATTTGTAATTTTGATTTCTTGCTGAGTTGACATTAAAGATAGTGATGGCTTTTATTTTCTTCTTTCCTGTATTCTCTGAAGTATGTGCAGCAAACAAGTACAGAGGAAAGTGAAAGGAAAGCAGCACAAATGTTTTACTTCATCAGGCAAAAGGTCGGTTAGTATGCCAATGGATGGAAATCAGCAGGCAGCATTAGTTCCATCGGATGTGAAAATAGGGTGGTGGTCACAGAGGGATCTGGTAAGAAGAAGAGGGGAAGGCCACCCAGGCATGTTGGTGCTGCTGAACTTTACGTCAATAAGGACAGTAGGATTGGAGAGATTCTAGGCGTTGAGGTTGGTTGAAATGCACCAAAAATTCAAACCAAATTTTATGTGATTTTTCCTGAATTTTTGAGTGATTTTTGAGCCCTTTCCTTTTTCGGAAATTCCCAGGCGGAGTGCGCTTTCCCTTTTCGGCTTTTCCGCCTTCTTTTCTCCTTGGCGCCTTTCCCCATTTCCGCCTCCCTTCCCCGCCTGCGCCCGCGAGCGAGCGCGCCCCGCCCACTGTTTTGTCGCCCGCCCTCGCCGCACTGCCATCACCGGTCGCCAGCAGTCGCGCCACATCGCCTGCGACCGCATCGCCCTGTCACCTCGTGGCCCCACCCGCCAGTCTCCTCCGCTTTTCCCTCCTCCACGCGACACGCCTCCGCCCGTGTCGTTTGCTCACCTGCTCCTGCACTCGCTCCCTCGCCATTACTCGCCTGCAGCGCTCTATCACGCCTCCGTCACTCGAACTCGACTTCTCTCCCACTCCCGTAGCTTCCCCAGGTCGACTGCAGCTCCGTAGCCCCGCCCACGTTGCGCCTTTACTTCCCCGAGCGACGCCCGAACTGCTCCCTCGACGCCAGCCCCCTCCGCTTCTTTTTATGCCAAGCCGAGCCTGGTATTGCCATCCCCACACTCCCAAGAAGCTCCCCGAGCGTCCGATTGAGCTCTGAGCGCTTGCATCACCGCCGATCAGCTCCTCCACTGCCGGTGAACTCCCGAGCCTTTCTCTTTCTCCTCTTGATTAAAATCCAATTCCATTCGCTAACTTGCTCCCCTTTACTTCCTGATTGCAATGGTGGACTCCGCCGGCCGAGAGCGCCCCTCCACTGCCCTAGCAGCGAAGCTCGCCGTCGGCCGAAAGGGGTGTCACCGTGGCCAGCTCGCCAGAGAGCTTCTCAGCTCGAACCATCGCCACCATCGAGTTCCCCTCGCTCCAGAGATGCTCCTGTCATCACCGATTTGCCCAGAGCGCCGCCGTTGGCCTCTGGTGACCGAAAATCACCGCCACCTTCTCTCCGGCCTTGTGCCGCCGTCGAGCTTTCCCATAACTCCCAAAGCCCAGAAATGGGTTCCCCACCGCTCAAAGAACCTTTAGCCGCTCTCGGTTTCCGCCGGAGAGCGCCGCCGGCGCCATTTCCCCAACGCCGTCGTTCTTTGTCTTTCGGCGAGAACGACGAGCCAGAGGTAGACGACGACAACATGGACGCATCCTCACCGTCCACGCCATCGTTGCCGTCTAACCTCGGCCTTTGGATGGACTCACTCCGTGGCCGTCCGATTCCACTTAGCCGATCCATCCGATCCCTCTGTCTGCCTTGCATCGCCGCTGCTCGTCTGGACCACGCGTCCGCCATCCGCTCCAAGTGGGCGCGCGCGCGGGCATGGGCCGAGGCCATTCGGCCTGCTCGCCACGCCGGCCGATTGCGCTTGGGTCGCGCGGGCTGTTTTCTCGCCCGGGCTGCGCTGTAGCGCCGGGCCGGCCTAGTACTGTGTGAAAATAATTTCCAAAGATTTATCAATTCCCAAAAATCTAGAAAATCCAAATAAATCCTAGAAAATCACAGAAAATCCCAAAGATTCTCAAATTTCACCACCTTGCTCATTTTGATGCCCTGGATCCATTTTTGACCTCCAATCCATCAAAATCATCTCAGAAAAATTCAAAAAATCTTCCATTTGAATATTTATGCATTTTACTTCTTTTTCATAGATTATTTTTCCTCGCTTGATTAGGCTCAAACCGGACTTATGTTACTTTCGTGTGTTTGCGCTAGTTTCGGAGATTTTGGAGGCTTCGGTGCAAGGCCAGGATCAGGGGAGTGCTGCTTACGAGATTGCCGAGATCGTCGAGATCCAAGGCAAGTTGCAAAACCTTGATCATGTTGAATCCCATGTCGTTTAATTATGATAATATGCTATTTGCATTGTTGTTAATTGTGAAATGTTAATTTGCATAAAATAAAATGTTTAGAATGACGTGATATGTAGATAAAACCTGCCACCGATAATTGCCATGTTAACTTGTAGCCCCGCCCTTGTCAACCCTAGATTTACTCTAAGTATGATATGAATACATGTAGTATATTTAAACTTCATGCAAATTTTTACACTACTAAGGTTGTGGCCGTGAGCCGGTAGATTTGAAAAGTTAAGTTGGGGGTGAAAGTGTTGTGAGACACCGCGAGTCGGTCTTCGCCCAACTCTTCGCCCTAGGGTGGAGGTCGTGTGCCTCGTGAAAATGTAAGGACTAGACCCTTACACCAAGCAAATGACATAATTGCTGCTCAACCACAGGTGTTGACTTGTCAACCCTGGTTTAGTAACTGCTCAACCACAGGTGTTGACTTGTCAACCCTGGTTTAGTAACCTTTGGTAGTCGGTGTGGATCGGCAGATCCAGACTAAGACAACAATAGGTCTCCACAACTCGGGTCTGCCGTTCCGTGGCGGCCAACGGATACCCGAGGGTGTGCGAGCTCCTAACCTATCAGGTGGAATGTATACCAAGGGTTGAGCAGTGAAAAGACCCGGTTCCTTAACTCAGTCATGCGGGTTAAGTATGCTTGTGGGTAAAGTTGGGCAACTCTGCAGAGTCAATCAAATGGTATTCGAATACGCCGTGCTCCCGGTTAATGGAGCTGTGTCTATTGGGTGATTCCAGCTGCGAAGCTTAAGTAGTTTTTACAAGTGTTTTAATTGGATTGGTTGGTTAATTATCTTTTAATGAACCCCCCCTCAATTTTAAGTAGTCATAGGCTTTTGGGTTTCTAAAAATGTTTGTAAATAAATGTGCATCCACTCAAGTTAATAAACCAAGTATGCTCCCTTCCTTTGTTGATCCGTGCAAGTAGTTAAGATAGGGCTTTCCTTTGTGACTTGCTGAGTTGGTTAGCTCATGGCTTGCTAAACTCTTCAGAAGGTCAAGACGCTGGTGAATGTTTCCCCGTTGAAGAAGCTTCAGAAGAGCCGTTCTACGACGAGGATCCTTGGTTTTAGGTTTCAGCCGCGCTCGAGCTTCTTGGTGGTTTTTGTAATGTATTATACTTTGGGTTTGCACGCCCGCTGCAGCAAAACTTGGTTGACAAACCATATGTTGTAACATAAGATGGTCCTTTTGTTGTAAGCATGTGCTGTGATGGTACTCTCTTGCACGACGCTCCGTAACTGGCCAAGCTTGGGTAGTTGCGGAATGCGGTGTCCATGGCGCCCCTAGAAACGGGGGCGTTACATTGGTGACATGCTAGGTTGCCCGGAAACGGGGATACCCCTATATACTATTTCTCTCAAAACATTGATACGGTGACACGTATGTATATATATGATAAAAAAATTAAAATTAAAAATGTATAGAAAATGACTGATTTCTTATAAGGAAATGGGTAGCCTAACTAGATTATCACCACATCGTAACTAATCAGCCCACCAACAATACATCAACGCACCAGTCCACCATAGCTAGCCACTTAGGGTTATCCATCTAGATCTCTCTACTCCCATATGTAGCCATCACCCCACACTAATCATATCTCGATCTCTCTCTATTCTTTCTCAACAAGCACAGGGAAGAAAAAAAGAAGAGAAGAGAATGAAAAGAGCAGGACGGGAGCAAATCGGGAGGAGGTGGTAACGAGCCAACGATGTCTACCAAATGACGACATCTAAAAACTAGGACTCTCGTGCTCCATCTCCCCTCTTTGAATCCAGTCATCAGATCTAGGAACTAGAGGGCGGGAGCGGTGGTGACCCGCAAGGTAGCGGTGTGGGTAGGGGAGCAAGAAAGTAGCGTCGGGGGTGAGAGGAATTGTATGTTCCTGTGGAAAAAAAATGAGCGAATAGAAGGTATCGTAACAAGTGGAATAAGAGGTAAGGGTTGAGAGGTATTGAAAAAGTGTTGGAGAAGTATCCGTCAAGTATTGGAAATTATTTTATTTTATTTAAAAGGAAAATTATTGATACGGACAGGATACGTATTCGGCCGTATTGGAGCCATATTTATATTCAGTACGATATCCGATACTGATACACCGATTTTCATAAGTATCCATGCAAGGCAGTTGACATGTTCTACTTCAGAATCGAGATGAGCCTAGTAGGGTGAGCCTGGTAGGGTTGCATAGTATAAGCTTTGCGGGGATTGATTACATGTCTACTATGTCTCGTAATAAGGAGGATCTTGTGGCTGCATTGTTTTGTCTGGTGTGTACGAGAATAACGATGAAGAACCAAATGTTCTAATTTACGCTGGCGAATGTGACTCTGATAAGGGTGACCAAAAAGCTTGTCAGACGTAACCATGCACCACATAGGAGTTTCGATAGACGCAGTCATATTAGTCATACGTAGTGAACCAGATTCAATGGGGCCACCTGTAATACCTGGGCCGAATTTAGCCCAACCCAGCCCAGTCCAGCCCATATGTTGCCCTTTAAGAGGGGGAAACCAGGTGGAGGAGGAGGCAAAAACCAATTTCACTTCCTCTCCCGTATCACCTGCGTGTTGCTGCTTCCCCTCACGCTGTTGTCGCTGCTCACGTAACCGTCGGCGCCGTCGCCACTCACCAACCCTGGCGTCGACGCTCGTCACCTCCGGCAGCCACCGCCGTCCTCCCCCGTGCGTGCCGACGTGGATTAGCCGCCGGTGCCACCGCTCCTGCTGCCGCTCTTCGCCGCCTTTACTTCCCCGTAGCTCGTCGCCGCTCGCGCCTCGCCTCCCTCTTCCCCGTAGCTCGCCGCCGCTCCCCTGCTCCGCTCGGCCGTTCATCGCGCAAGGGGCAAGGGGAGAGCTGGGGGCTAGCCGTGAGGGGAAGGCAAGGAGGAGCCGGGCGGTGAGGGAGGAGGCGGAAGTCGCGGGAGGCGCCAGCTGTGAGGAGACGACGAGAAGAGTTGGCCGACGGGAGAAAGAAAGGAAGAAGGGAGGGGCCGAGTGAGGAAAAAGATAGAGAAGGCCAGGAGAGTGGCCGGGCGTGAAGAGGAAAAAAGGAAGCACCGGCTGGAAGGAAAAAGAAAGAAAAGAAAAGGAGAGAGAAAAGGAAAAGAAAGAAAGAAAGAAAAAGAAAAGAGAGAAGAAAAAAAGAAAGAGAGGAAAGAGAAGAGGGGAGGCTGATCCGGCACCTGATCTGCCAGATCTAATCGAGACAAGGAAGAAGAAGCTTCGATCTAATTATTCGGAGCTAGGGTAACGCCCCGAGACCATTCCCCGCTTATTTATCGTTTTGCGTAGATGCTAAAATGTCGATATTTGATATTGAATCATGAAGGGGCCGATTTGTCGATTAGCGAGATAAATGCATTCGTTGGTTAGAACATGGCTAGCGGCTGAAATTCATGTACCAAGCGATGATGTTGTGGCTGTGTGAGTAGAACAAGTGAAGAACGCTGGCCATGTGGTGTTGTGTCGGTGCATGCATAACTGATTAGTATTCAGTGAATGATTAGTATGGATTAAGGAGTATGGGTTAATTAGTTTAGACTAATTAACGTCGGCTCTTGCTGGAGCTCTATAGAATGTTGGAACGCCGAGTTCGGTGGTATGATTTGGATACTATGCCTTCGGGATGGCCACAATCGATGTGAGATAGCATGGCTTTCGGGCTGAGATCGGAGTTTTAGATGGTGTGATATTTAAATCATTGTTGTGGTTACTGACCAAACAGAGAGAGAGATGGTAGTGGAGAGGTGGGAGTGTTCTGCCTCACCCTCCCCCTCATCCTGATATATATATTCACATGGAGTATGCTTTTACAGTTATGCCCTTACATCCGTACATCCCCATTAGGGGCACTTATGTCATTCCTGCTGGGCTTAGGTGGGGGCCACCCCTACAACAGGAGCCTCTCATGGTGAAGGGCTTCACAGGGCCAAAGCCATGTCGTCGAGTCCTTTGGCCCCCTCCGTCCCCTGCGGCCTGTGAATTTCTCCAAACTTGTGGTTGGGGAGCCCGAGGTCTGGGATGGAAGGTGCCTAGTTGAAGAAGACGCGCGCGCGCTCAGTCCCCTACCCTTCAAGCGGGTGGCGGAGGGTGGCGCTGGTTGAAGTAGACGACGCTGCGCTCCGTCCCTACCCTTGAGCGGGTGGCGCGAGGTGGCGCTGGTTTGAAGTAGACGCGCGCGCTCCGTCCCCTACCCTTGAGCGGGTGGTAGCGAGGTGGCGCTGGTTGAAAGAGCGCGCGCTCCGTCCCCTACCCTTGAGCGGGTGGCGGCGAGGTGGCGCCTAAGTCAGCCGGCGCGCGCGCCCGTTCCCTACCCTTCGGCCGGGTGGCGGTGAGGTGGCGCCTGGTCGGTAGAGCGCGCGCGCGCCGCCCCTACCCTTCGAGCGGGTGGCGGCGAGGTGGCGCTTGGTTGAAGTAGACGCGCGCTCTGTCCCCTACCCTTCTAACGGTGGCGCGAGGTGGCGCCTGGTTAGTAGACGCGCGCCCGTCCCCTACCTTCGAGCGGGTGGCGGCGAGGTGGCGCCTAAGTCGGGCCGAGCGCGCGCGCCGCTCCCTACCCTTCAACGGGTGGCGGCGGAGTGGCGCCTGGTTAATGAGACACGCGCGCTCCGTCCCCTACCCTTGAGCGGGTGGCGCGAGGTGGCGCTGGTTCGGCAGACGCGCGCGCGCTCCGCCCCTATCGCCGAATGGGTGGCGCGAGGCTGGCGCCTAAGTCGAAGCCGAGGCGCGCGCGCTCCGTTCCCTACCCTTCGACCGGGTGGCAGCGGAGGCTGGCGCCTGGTTTGAAGTAGACGCGCGCGCTCCGCCCCTACCCTTTGAGCGGGTGGCGCGAGGTGGCGCCTAAGTCGGCCGAGGCGCGCGCGCGTTCTCTACCCTTCGGCCGGGTGGCGCGGAGGCTAGCGCCTAAGTCAGCTGGCGCGCGCGCTCCGTCCCCTACCCTTCGAGCGGGTGGCGGCGGAGGCGGCACCTAGTCGGCGAGACGCGCGCGCTCCGTCCTGCGCTAAGATTGGAGCTTGGCGCCGATATTGTTGCGCTTTGAGCTGTTGTGACCTTGCGATGCCGTAGTGCGCTTTTAATGGCGGCTGAAATCACGCCGACGCCGCCTGGCAGAGGTCGCCGTCGCGTCGTCGCGATCGCCATCTGCGGGTGGGACACGCGGCGACTCACGACTGGTGCGTCGTGGGATGTGAGCGGTTGCGTGACCGCGACCGTTCGCCTCTTCCCCAGGGAAGTTGGATGCGTGTTGAAGGCGTGGAGGCGTTGTGCACTGTTTGGTCACCTACCGGGCACGGCCCTCTAAGCCCCTGCGGTTCTTCTTTCCAAATCGTGGGCAGCCGAATCGCTGCAAGTTTGATCTGTCTGCGCTTCGAGCCACATGAGAGGCGAGCGGCCTTTATAAGGTGCCAGTGTTGAGGTGGAGGCACCCTTTCTTGTTTTTTTTGATCTGCCGCTTTGCTTCCGCCCGTGCTAATTGTAACGCCAGGTGCTCCTTTCCCTGCTTCTTTCTCCCTGGTCGCGAAGAGCGATGGCTAGCCATGACGACGCCACCCACCATCCCCGCGGTTCCTTGCCTAGCCGTGGCGAGGTGTCCCATCCTTCCGTGGAGTACGAGCCGGTGTCGCGGGAGCTCGCGTGCCAACAAGTGGTGGGGCGCCATGGAGCACTCGGGAGGCTGCTGTTCCGTGTGTTGGGAGGAGCCGCGTGATCGAGGGACGGCTGCAGCGACTTCGTGGAGGAGAGGAAGATCACGGATCGCGATGGGGCTCGCCTACCCGTCGGGGCGAGGCGAGCCAAGCCGGGCAATGGAGGCGATTGTTTTTATCGCGTTCTTGACGCCGCCTTCGAATGCCCTCCACGTTGTTCGTGGGCGAAGTCTGTGGGCCTATAAGTTGGAGCTAGCCCAACCGGCGCCCCACGCAATACTCCGCCTAGTTGTCTTCACGCCGGCGATGCGATGCAGGGGCGGCGCCCCGCGCGAGCTTATTCGCCACACCGCACGACGCCGCCGACCCGAAAAGTTGACGGGCGTGTCCAACTTCGGTGTGGACTTCGTGCTCGGACGTCGTGCGCGGCGTTGTTCCCGCGCCACCGCCGAGGCAATGGGAGTCGGCCGACTCGGCGGTGGTTCTACTACACCGTGACCGACAAGAGCGGAATGCAATGCCGAGTGGGCGATCTCGTTTAATAGTACGCCGAGTGCGAAGGCGGAGATTGACGACACGCAAAGCTCTGAGTCTTGTCGGTGTTGCCCGCCGAATGAGCTGCGCGACCTAGCCGAGGAGTTCACAATGTATGGGGTGGCGCCACTCTCCTCCTGTGGAAATATGTTGGACAGGGCGGCCGCGAGGACGGGTTCACCATCCGTATCTCGCCTTTGCTCCGCCTTCCGCTCCTTGTAAGTCGCCCAAAGACGCTTTATGCGCGCCATTGTATCTGTTTGGTCTCCGCCGATCGACGTGATCTTCTCGCGCAGATGGCCGACTAGAAGACGCGGAGCGCGTTCGCTGCGCTCCTCGCCCGACACGCTTAAGGAGCACAGGCTCGCGAGGCCGCGATCAAGGCGGCTAAGCAAGGCGGGTAAACCGCACATGCGAGGCTCGCAGGCATTCTGTGCGAGCGCGCGGCAGCCGGGAGCTTCCGCGGGACTCGGCGCTTCGGGGCGGTGATAGCCTGCGGTGTTATCTTCGCGACAGGCCCGCTCCCGGTGCCGTATGCGACCAAAGAGCCTCGGCGGCTAGCACGGTGAGGCGGGGCATGCGACGGTGGTGGGCCCGCCACACCGCCGAGGAGCGCGCGCCTCGAATCCCGGCACCCTCTGCCGACGCCAACGAACCGTGCTCGCAGCCATCGTTGAGCTGGAGCTCGCCAACCCGGGGGGAGCACCGTTCCCGGCGAGAAAACCACGGTTGATGGTGCGTTATCAACCGCAGCTGGCGGCGGCGCGCCTACGGAGAAACCGTGGGGCGGCGGAACCGTAGCTGGTGTTTCCGCGAAAGAATCGCTTGTGCCGTCGCAGGCGAAACGCCCTCAGACGCAGTCCCCGCCACCAGCGAGGGGTCGATACGCCGTTGCGGGGCCTTGTCATGGGATTACGGCGTCTGGCACGGCCGAGAAGACCTCCTCGCCGACCACTGAGGCGCCCGCCCCACTTGGCGATCGAACGGCGCCACTTCCTACCGCGACGAGAGGCGCGGGAGGTAGGCGTGAGTCCTCTCTTCACATGACTTCGCGAGACTCTCCGATCCGCCGCTCATTCTGTCAACATCGGGCGAGGCGAAGTCTCGGACGTGGCGAAGGATCGAGCAACGGAGTGTGCGCGAAGTCCAAAGCCTGTGCGGTGCCCCGCAGTGTGCATTGTTGTTGATGTGGCCGCGGCCTCGGTAAATCCTAGCGCGTTGGGGCCGGGCCTCGCTCGCTCGGACTTCCTCCCTCGCCGAGACACTTCGCATCCTCACCGCAGCCGCAGAGCGTGCCGACAACGGCCTTGACCGAGAGATGTTGTCGTCATGCGCGGGGAACTCTAGCGCCGCGCTTCTGTGCCTCCGAGATGAGGGTAATATATGCGCTTCAGCTTGTAAGGTACCTTTGGGACGCTGTTGACTTGTTGTTTTTGGCAGACGCTTGCCCTCAATAGGTCCTTTAACGAGGCCCGTGTTCGGAGCGGAGGGCTCGAAGCCACCGTGAAGCACACAATGCTCGCAGCGAAGCATGAAGAGCCAGCGCCTTTGGAGGGCGCCATGGCGGCCGCACAACTCGAGGCCACGAAGCCAAGCGCGCCGTGGCCGAGGAGCGCGCCGCCTTCCCGCAGCAGATCGCCGTCCTAGAAGGGGAGAAAGCCCGGTGGCGGAGTGCGCTGCAGGAATAGCCGTGTCTTGGAAAATGCGTCCATGTCGGCGTGGCGGGCCATGGAGTCTCGAACCAGCCCTCCGAGATCGTGCGTCGAGTGCGGACACTACGCACGGCGGAGGCCCCGCCGAGACGCCGTTCGGATCGTCGAGGGGCGGGCATTGCTCTTCGTGGCGCCGAACCTTTGGCGAGCAACTGCGGCTATCTTGGTGCGCATTTCGCCACGCCCGCTTCACACTCGTGGGTGTAGACATACCCATGAGTGGCGAATTCTCAAGCTGGATCCTCCCGCCACTGGAGGTTATGTCGGACGCCATTCGCTCCATCGGGCCTAGCTCGCGAACTTCCATCAACGGATGCAGGGTCGCCGGGAAGATGCGGCGAGGGTCGCCGTGCGGCAGCATTTGCATGGGAGGGGGACCTCCATCGCTCGGAGGAGTCCTTCAACGCCACGGCGACGGCGGCACGGGTTCGTCGCACCGCGCCAAGGCCGAGCGATTGGTCGGGTAGGGCGGGGATGATGTCTTGGTTCTTATGCTTGTAACCATGTAACCCCTTTGCTTTTACAATGAAACCAAGTAGTACTTTATTCTTGGTACTACCTGCCGCCGAACGCGAAGGGAAGACCTCCGCATCTTGTTTATACTTCAGAGGGTGCGTGGGATTGACATCCACGTCTTAGTGCGCGCGAGGGCGTCCCCCCGCTGCGTCTTATTTAGAGTCCGTGGACTGGCGCGTGCGGAGGCGAACCTCGACGCTACGACTTTCTTAATAGTTCGAGACTCGCGCGCGCGAGGCGACTCGACGCTACGCCTTATTTAGAGTCCGTGGATCGGCGCGCGCGAGGCGAACCTCGACGCTACGATTTCCTTTATAGTCCGTAGACTCACGCGCGCGAGGCGGACCTCGACGCCACGCCTTATTTAGAGTCCGTGGATCGGCGCTGCGAAGCGAACCTCGACGCTACGACTTCCTTTATAGTCGGAGACTCGCGCGTGCGAGGCGGGCCTCGACGCTACGCCTTATTTAGAGTCCGTGGGGCGGCGCGCGCGCGAGGCGAACCTCGACGCTACGACTTCCTTTATAGTCCGGGACTCGCGCGTGCGAGGCGGATCTCGACGCTACGTCTTATTTAGAGTCCGTGGGATCGGGCGCGTGCGAGGCGAACTCGACGCTACGACTTCCTTTATAGTCCGTAGACTCGCGCGTGCGAGGCGGACCTCGACGCCACGCCTTATTTAGAGTCCGTGGATGGCGCGCGCGAGGCGAACTCGACGCCACGACTTCATTTAGAGTCCGTAGATCGTGCGCGCGAGGGCGCCCCCGTTGTGTCTTATTTAGAGTCCGCAGATCGGCGTGCGAGGCGGACCTCGACGCCACGACTTGCTTTATAGTCCGTGAGACTCGCGCGTGCCGAGGCGGACCTCGACACTACGTCTTATTTAGAGTCCGTGGACTGGCGCGTGCGGAGGCGAACCTCAACGCTATGACTTCCTTTATAGTCCGTAGACTCGCGCGTGCGGAGGCGGACCTCTACGCTACGTCTTATTTAGAGTCCGTGGACTTTGTTACGCTTTCAGTAGCGATGCATAATGCTCGAAACAACAATCTTTATTGAACTCCCGTTTGCGCGGGCGAGCATCGTATAACAAAGGGCTAGTGACTCTACGCTTGTCGTCCTACTTCTAGGCGTAGTATCACCGCAACCTGTCCGCATTCCATGTGTGTCGGAGGGCTTGTCCTTCGAGCGTGGCGAGGCGGTACGCCCCCTTCGGCAATGCCTCCATCACGATGTACGGGCCTTCCCACTTGGACTCCAGCTTGCCAGCGGTCTCCGCCTGGAGCGCCACTCTGAGAACGAGATCCCCAAGCTTGAATCCCCGCGGGCATATAGAGCGGTCCCGAGTACGCATTGTCTGCCGCGCATACTTCTCGATATGGTGGGCTGACCGCCGAGCCCGCCGAGGAGGTCCAGGACACACGGCGCTCCTCTTCGGTGCTTGGACGAGGACCCTCATAGCCGGCCTTGATTTCCTCGGGCGTCACTGCTTCATCGCCGAAAAGGAGCTTGAACGGCGTGAATACCGTCGGACGCGTTACCGTTATGCGAAGCGACCAAAGAACGCTGTGAAGCTCGCTTGGCCACTTGCCCTTCGGCAACCCGACCAGGCGCTTTTTGATGGCAGCGGAGATGGCGCCATTCGCCCGTTCGACCGCCTCGTTGGACTGGGGATGCCCTACCGAGGCGAATCGAAGGGTGATGCCCATGCTGTCACAATATTCTTTGAAGAGGGTGGCGTCGAACTGCAGGCCATTGTCAACCGTGAGCTCCCGGGGCACGCTGAAGCAACATATGATGTTTTGCCAGAGGAAGCGTTGTATGGCCGCAGAGGTTACTTTAGCCAGGGCGACCGCTTCCGGCCATATGGAGAAATACTCTAGCGCGACTACCACGAACCGGAGGTCCCCTGGAGCTCGGGCAAGTGGTCCTACTATGTCGACGCCCCAGCATGCCAGTGGCCACACCGGAGGAATGGGGTTGAGGCTCGTCGGGGGCCTGCGGATGATGTGCGCCATCCACTGGCACCCTTGGCACCGACGGACGAGGTCCTGGGCGTCGGTGATGGCCGTTGGCCAGTAGAAGCCTTGCCTGAACGCCTTGCCGACTAATGACCTCGGTGCCAGGTGGGACCCGCACGCGCCCGCGTGGATCTCCGCAAGGAGCTCCTTTCCCCCCTCAATCGAGAGGCAGCACAGGAGCGGTGCACAAACCCCTCTCTTGTAGAGTATCCCTTCGAACACCTGGAAGGACCTTGCGTGGTGCTGCAAACGTCGAAGCTCGGCGGGGTCCTCCAGCTCAGCGATGCCTTGCAAGAAATTGAAGATGAGCTCGCCAATCACCGCCGGTCAATGTGGTGGACAAGTGCGCGTCCCGGTTGTCTGCGCGATGGCGCCGCACTAATATCTCGTGAAATGCCCCATCGTGCGATTCTTGGTCGCCGCCTTAGCGAGGGCGTCGGCTTGCTCGTTCTCGCGCGGGATGGCCTTGACGGTGACGCCCAAAGTGCCTTTCCTCGCCCTCACACCGCAGGTGCTTGGCCAACTCGGGGTCCTTGGCTTGATATGACTTGTCAACATGACCACCACCAAGCGCGAAGTCGGTGCGGACTAGCACCCGCCTTGCGCCGATCGCCTGAGCTTCGCGAGCCAAAGAGCGGCGCCTCGTACTCGGCCGTGTTGTTGGTGGCGGGGAAGGAAAGGCGCTACGAGTATAGCAACGCCGTCGCCGGGCGTGGCGATCACCGCACCTACGCCGCGCGCGACGCCGTAAGCTCCGTCAATGGTGAGCGTCGAGACGGGTCATCGTGCGTCCGACAAAGTTGGCGGGCGGGTCCATTCGCAAGAAAATCCACGAGACTTGGGATTTGATTGCCGTTCGTGAAGCATACGTCAAAGAGAAGGGAGCGAGCTCGGCAGCCCATTTGCCGATGCGCCCTGTGGACTCCTTGTTGTGCAACATCTCTGCCAGGGGGAATGAGGAAGGCACTGTGATCGGGTGGGCCAGAAAATAATGCCGAAGTTTCCTGGAGGCCATGACCAGTGCGTAGGCGAGCTTCTCAAGCTCCATGTATCTTGTCTTGGCGCCTTGGAGGGCTTCAGAGACAAAGCATACGGGCCGCTGCATGGCGCCTTCCTCTAAGACGAGGACGGCGCCGCCGCGGTGGTAGACGCGCGATAGAGCAGAGGAGGAGCCTGCAGTGCCGGGCGACCAGTGGGAGGCTTGCAGTGCTCCTTGAGCTCGTTGAAGGCCTTCGCGCAATCGCCGTCCCAACGAAATCCATCGCACCCGCGGAGTGTCTTGAAAAATGGTAGGCCCCGCTCCGCCGCCCTGGATAGGAAGCGGCTTAGTCTCGCCATGCGCCCGCCGACCTCTGGACCTCCTCGTTGTCTTGGCGGCTCCATTCCCGTGATGGCGTCTACTTTGTCGGGGTTCGCTGGATGCCCGTCCGGACATAAGAAACCTAGGAGTTTGCCCTTTGCACTCAAGACACATTTGTCGGGGTTGAGCTTGATGCCCGCCTTCCGAGGTTGTCGAAGGTCTCCGAGGTCCGGCCATGCGAGCAAGCTGCGGGTTTTGACCACCACATCATCGGCGTAAGCCGACGTTCCTCCCGAGCCGGGCGGCGGGGCAATAGCGACGAGGCGGGTAAAGGTAGCGCTGCGTTCTTCAAGCCAAAGGGCATTCGACGGGCGAGCGTCCCAAGTGGTGTGATGAAACTGGTCTTCTCCTCGTCGTCTTCGGCCATGTATACCTGGTGGTAGCCGGAATAGGCGTCCAGGAAACTCATTAGTTCGCACCTAGCGGTGGCGTCGACCAGCTGATCGATGCGCGGCAAGGGGTAATTGTCCTTTGGGCACACCTTGTTGAGTGCCGTGAAGTCGATGCACATACGCCAGGCCCCGCTGGCCTTTTTGACTAGTACCGGGTTAGCGAACCACTCTGGATGGTGGACCTCATGGATGACCCTGGCCCGAAGAAGCTTCGCCACCTCTGTTTTGGCCGCCTGCTGCCGATCCATCGACATACGCCGAAGCCTTTGCTTGACCGGCATGGCGTCGGGGCCGACCGCCAAGCGATGCTCGACATCGCTCGGTCTACGCCCTTGATGTCCTCCGGGGACCATGCAAAAATGTCAACGTTGTTCGAAGCACTCGAGCAGATCCGTTCGACCCGGTGGGAGCCCTCGCCGATGGACACAAACCGCCTCCGCCCGAGTGGCACCTTCTTGACTCGCCCTCGGGCGAGGCTTGGGCGTCCACCTGTGGGCGGAGGGCCCATCGCCGAGCGTCTTGGAGAGGGCATGCACCGGCGATGCGGAACTCGGCTGCCGACCTCGGCACGTCTGGCCAGGTCCTGATCAGCGAAGACGGTGATAACACCCTCTGGGCCCGGGAGCTTCACACACAAAAATGCGTAGTGTGGGATCGCCTCGAAAGAGTTGATGGCAGTCGCCCAAGATGGCATTGTAGGGATGTGGGATATCTCGACGTCGAAGATGACATGCTCGGTCCGGATGTTACCCTTGTTGCCCTCCCGACGAAAGTGACCGGAAGGGACACGTGCCCAAGGCTCGCAGCGGTTGACCTCGAAGCCTTGAAGTGGAGCTCTGGCTGCTCTAGCCGACTTGGGATCCCCATACGGTCGAGGGCCTCTGCGAACAAGATATTCGCGAGCTTCCCGTCGACAAGGGCCGACGCCACTGGCGTGCTATGTGGGCTGGATGACTAGAGGTCTTGGTGAGGTACTCCACACCTGGCGTCGTTCAAGTCGAAGGTGATGTTGCGGGCGGCATCCACATTGCGCGTTGCTCCCCGGGGCCCTTGAGGAGGACCTCGGTGATGATGCCGACGGTGCGATGATGCGCGCCCTCCGTTGCGGTGGCTCGTGCATGGGGCTACCCTTGGGTGCCCCACGTGGGCTCGGCGAGGGGCCGAGGAGGCAGAGCCGAGACCCGCCGTCACCCTCCGCAGCTCCATAATGCGGTGCATGCCCTTGTGTAATGATCACCGTAGTGTACCTCGCACCACTTGCCATAGTGTAGGAGCTCTTGTTCTGCGTGGGGTTGGCCGCGCAACCAAGTCCGCCTTCCGATCCCGGTCTCCCCTCCATGAGGCGGGTCGGGTCCTGGCAGCGCCTCGGTGTCGAGACATGATGGGCCGCCAGTGACTCAGCGGTGGCGCGCCGAGGTTTATGCTGCTCCTTGAAGAGCCTTCCTGCACCCCGTATCGTTGCCTCGGGAGGGCCTCCTCGGGGCTCTCGGCTGCTGCCACGCTCGAGGGGGACCACCCGCCCCACAGCGCTGGGGCTCCTCATGGCGAGGTCGAGGCGGTAATGCGTCTTCGCGCATCCTCCTCCCCGCGCATACTCGTCCATTTTGTCGAAGAGCTTGGCGACTGTCTTGATTGGCCTCCGCGCGTTGTACTCGGCCATTGGGCCCGGACGAAGGCCCTGTATGGCTGCATTAACGACGGTGGTTTCATTAACGTCTTTCACTTGGCATCGAATCTTGGCGAAGCGCTTGAAGTAGTCCCGGAGCTTCTCCGAGGGTCTTTGCTTCACAACGAAGAGTTGGTCCGCATCGACTCGCTCGACATAGTTTCCTTGGAAGTTGTTGTGAAGGCGGTCGCGGAGCTGCTCCCACACGTAGATGGAGCCCGGCTCTATGGTAAAGAACCAAGATAGCGCCACTCCTTGCGCGCGAGGGGAGTCCTTCGCTTCGTGGTGTCGTCTCGCCGCGCCTCGATCGCGGTTTCGTACACGCGCGCACGAACTCGCGGTCCGTGTCGCCTTTGTGCGGTCGATGACGCTAGGAAACTTGAAGTCTTGGGCCATGCGCTGCTGCAGCCCCGCCGAAAGCGGGGACTCCGGATCTACGCGCCGCAGCGGCACGCAGCTAGACGTGGGGGCTTCGCGAGGCTCGGGCGCGATTACTGGCGCGGCCTGCTGGCTCCGAGCCTCTTGCATATCTCGGACAGCTCGCGAAGGTCCCTAGTTCCGTTGGAACGCGCCGAGGGCTGCTAGTAGGCGCTTTCCACCGCAGTCTTTGTCGGGCCGCCGAACACCCAGTGACGACGGTCGGTGCGGGGACCATCGCCTCAAGATCTCCAGATCCGCCGGGTGCTTCATTGCGGCTACCCCCGGCCGCCTAATCCGTGCTGCCGGTGAGGGTGGCGGGGGCTGTCGTTGTAGTGCTAGCAACGGGGTTGGATGTCGTTGTAGCGGCGCTGGCAAGGTCGGTCGTTGTAGTGCGAGCGTCGACGCCCGCGACCATTATGCCTACGCTGCCGCCGGCTCCTTCAACGGCCGATGCCGGCCACAGTATTCACGCGCCGCTCCGACCCAGCCGTCTTCCTTCCCTTCGCCGCCGCTGATGAAACTTTTTTCGGTGCCATCCTTCTTCTTCGGTCTTCAGGCTTGTCCTTGTCCTCCCCACGGACGGCGCCAACTGTTGTGGTTACTGACCAAACAGAGAGAGAGATGGTAGTGGAGAGGTGGGAGTGTTCTGCCTCACCCTCCCCCTCATCCTGATATATATATTCACATGGAGTATGCTTTTACAGTTATGCCCTTACATCCGTACATCCCCATTAGGGGCACTTATGTCATTACACATGTTACTCTGGTTCTTATAACCTCCTAACAGGCCTGCTGGGCTTAGGTGGGGGCCACCCCTACAACAATCATGGTGACCAAGAATATGTAGTAGAGTTATGTAGGTTACCAGACCTGGAGTATTTGCTGTGATAGGTTTCGGGTTAGAAAGACATGGTTGTTCGAGTACCGAAATAGTGGGATGGTATCTAGTGAAAGAGTGGGGTTCATGTTGGTTTTGCGCATAGGAACGATGTCGTTTGTCTATGTGCATGTATTGCTATAATGTAATGAGTTTGGGTATTGCTTGTTCAGGTGGCGGTTCGAGTCTGGTGCCGTCCACGCACCGTCCGCCAGGTTAACAGGCAAGTGCATGGTAGAATAGTGGATTGTGATGAATGCTTGGTGTTTGTTTATGCCATGATTTGTGCCGTGTTATGAAATGATATCCCAGCTTATTTATGGATTCTATTGTGATGAGTGATGCTTATGATTGAGTATCAATATTTGAAGAATGTTGCATTTGCATTGCACCATGAGCATCATGAAAGCCCTACGATGGTAGGCGTCCCACGCGGTGGGAGTGGCAGGACCTACTTCGGTAGACACCTCTAGGGATGGAGGCAGAGGGGGTTTCATTGACGGGTGAAATCACTCCACTATACCGGTATAAGCATCATACAGTGGCGCATTATGCATTGCCTTCGTGGACCTACGACGGTAGGCCTCCCACGACGGTGGGGAAATCGAGACCTACTTCGGTAGGCACCTCCAGGGATGGAGGCAGAGGGGGTTTCATTGATGGGTAAAACCACTCCACTATACCGGTATAAGCTGCATACAGAGGTGCATTGCATCGCATTACATTTGCAGGAAAATGACAGGTGACAGGAGGGAAACCCAGAGATTCTAGGATACATTTTACAGTTACAGACTTGATTTACAGTTTACAGTTATAGAGCTGATTCACAGATGCATTGCATAGCATTACATTGCATGAAAGTGAAAAAGAAAGTGATACGGTTTACAGTACAGAATTTACTTACATATTATAGTTACAGAGTTGATTTACAGCTTACAGTTATAGAGTTGATTTACAGTTTACAGTTCATGAAATCGATTGAGTTGTTAAAATGATGTCACTGTTTTATCGTGTGCTTGCTGAGTCTTCGTACTCACCCTTACTTTATCGTTGTTTTTTTAGGAATCTGGTGAAGACGACATGCATGGGCGGGATAGCACAGTTATTTCACGTACAACAGCAATTCACATATCATCTATAGTTGACATACTTAGCCTTGAATGATTAATTACCTTCTTAGTAATTAGCAAATTTATACCTCTGCTGCGCTTAATGTCAAGTGTACCGGCTTTTGTCGTTTGGTTGATATTTAACTAAAAGAATTGCTTTGCAAGACCAGCTGTACAAGTTGGAGTTTGTAATATTATAGAGTAGGTGGTAGCACTTTGGGCTTAGGGAGGGGCCGGATGTTACACCACCTGGCAAGAAGATATACATATACGCAGGGGCGGAGGCACATGAGCCGGAGGGGGTTCCCAGGAACCCGGTTCCGAAACAAAATTTAGTTATTACTAGTAAATATTCACCCTTTGTGCACCCCCTTGGCCCAATATGGTGTACCTCTAGCTCAAAAAACACCCTCACTCGCCCTGTCCAGCCCATTCATTTTGAAGTGGTGCACCCCCTCCATTTTGCTTTAGCTCCGCCACTGCATATACGATGGTCTTTACAGGATCCAAGAAACTTGGGAGGAGAGAGAGAGATCTGGTTTCAAGGTCTTCAAACACAAGTTGCTCCGGGGACCAGGCCAACCCGATGGCACTGCAGTGTGGAAGAAGGCTCAGAAATGGAGGGAAAATCCTCCTCTAGAGACCATGTTATAATGCCTGATATATCAGCTGGTGCAGAAAAGGCGAAAGTTTGCGTTGTAAACGAGGTTGACGATGAGGGGGCTCCTAGCAACTTCACCTATACAACTAAACTGGACTATAGGAATCATGTGAGTTCAGTGAGCAACATGCAAGGCTGCAAATGCACAAGCGCATGCCTCCCTGGTGGTAACAGCTGTTCTGGTGTGCATCGAAATGCCGGTTATCTTCCTTACATTTCTTCAAACATACTTGTTAGGCGGAATCCTATGTTATATGAGTGCAGTGATTCCTGCGCTTGCTCAGGTAATTGCCAAAACTGACTGGTGCAGAGAGGTTCCTATCTCCATTTTGAAGTGTTCAAGACGGCAGATCGAGGTTGGGACCTTCGCAGTTGGGATCCCATTCGAGCAGGCGCATTTATCTGTGAGTATGCCAGTGAAGTTACTGACAAAGACGACGAGAATGGGGAAGATGATTACTTCTTTGAGGCCACTCGCCCTGAGCATGGAACTACATACCAGAGTTGCTGTCTGAACTTAGCCTTTCTGACCCAAACGACACATATAGGAAGCTGCCAATAATCATCAGTGCAAAACAAACTGGCAACGTAGCTCGTTTCATGAATCACAGCTGCTCGCCTAATGTTTTTTCGCAACCAGTTATGTATGGTGATGCTGATGAGGGTTACCCACATATTGCATTCTTTGCGATCAAGAACATTCCTCCAATGACAGAGCTTACATTTAATTATGGTCAGAGCAAAGGTGATGCTCAACTGGGAACCAACTCTGGGTGTCGAAAGGCTAAAACCTGCTTATGTCAGTCTCCCAAGTGCAGAGGTTCCTTTGGATAAACAATCAATTATTCAAGGGTTGCTGTTACAAGGTTAGTGAATTCCTATTTCCTTGCTCCAAAATTACTTTTCCTGAAAGTGCCTTTCATCAGCTCTAACGATCCTAATCTACTATGGAGTTCATGTGCTAGCAGAAGTAATAATACATTTTCTTAAAGGGGTGTTGTAAGCACTAAGCAATCTGTTCCTTCTGAGAGGTTGTTAGAACGAAATACTCCAATGGAGTGTTAATATTGTAGTGTCCTTTAGGAAAGATAAAAATCAATACTAGCTGGTTCATGTTTGCACTCTTTTGAGAAGTCGGTTAGTACTTGGGAGTTTTAAGACTGCTTGTTTACGTCTCCTATAATTTGTCACTTTGGAAATGTGATTTAAATGTGATTTAACCCATATTACCTCTTAAACATCTGATTCTGATGAAGATGTTTAAGTTGGCAAATTCTGTAAATAGGATTTGGCAATTTGCTTATCATAAATTAGTCTTAGCATAAATTTGTTTAGATTTAGCATTCTGATATTATGCCAAGTTGTATTTTTGAATTTTCATTCTGATGAACATTTCTATTGTCTTCATCGACAGAATTTACCATTTGTTGTGGCGCAATGAAGCTTGCTGAATACATCTGGTGTTTGAGACAGCACTGAAGAAGATTATATCCAAAAAAATAGTGTCAGCATTTATTGGACAAAGCATTGGTAGTTTGTAAGACTTCATTGGAATTGTTAGTCATGTGGTATCTTCCCAAAAGGGAGAATGCATGGCACTATGTTCGTCTTAGTGTATTTATCTATACCTGTTTAGACAAACCGACCCGAAGCGAGGTATCTTATTGTTGGGTTACTGGAAATTCAGAGGCAGTATTTGTATGGCAGTTGCTGAGTTTCTTGAACGTTCCGTGCTCAAGACACAGGTGTCTCGGAGCAAAGTTACCCAGATCATTTCCGTGCTCATAGACGTCGCTTCCATATACTCCATTGGTTGCCTCGATGGTTTTCTACTGACATGACGGCTCAAGAGGATTCAGACCACGTGTAATGTATATAACCTCAGAGGCGGGTTCAGTTCTAGGACGACCTGGAGACACTGGCCATGTGAACGGGGCGAGTGGTTTTACGGAAGTCTCGAGGGTAAAAGGCAACGGGAACGCAATCACCATCGCAAAAGACGACCAGACAAAAGGGCAGCTTTTGTTTTTCTGGATAGCATTTTCCCCCTCCTCTTTTCAAACCCGGTGGAATTGTTCTTTTCAGCTTCTAAAAGCGATTTTTGACTTTTGTTATAGTATCTAACTTTCAAATAGAATATTTTCTTAAGACAACATCTAAAAGTTAATTATAATACACGTTAAAATCCTAACATATGTATCAATTAAAATCATAAGCGAATATTTCTCTCTCCGTAATCTCTGTCACAAACAATCAAAATTCAAAATTTTCAGTCAAAAACTATAAACCGTATAAAAAAAACAGGCCCAGAAATGTCTCTGCGCTGCAGAGAAGAAGAATCCTAGGCCAGGTCAAATGTTCCCAGGTCACGCGCCCAAGGGAGTGAGCGAGCGAGTGGACCTCGAAATCTTAACGTTGAAACTTGGAACACGGCCCGCTTCCTCAAAAAAGTTTTTGAGAATTTTTCACGCCCACGAGAAAAGCCGTATGGCCCTACCTCCCTTGACAACTCGACGTGCCGTCGTCAGATGCTACAGTATGGGTGGCTGCGTTGCAGCCGCATGTGCCTGCCTGCCCGTCCTCTCGTTGTGCTTGCCTCATTTATTTCCCCATCTTTGGAGAATTCTTTCTGTTAGAGCAGCAGGAGTTTGGTAAGAGTGGTGCTTAGATAAATACTAGTAATTCAAGATATACCTTTTTTATACGCCGTAGCTCTTGAATCGGATCAGAATTTGTGAGATACGGTATAAATATGCACGATATCAAAAAAACGAATAAGATGAATCTCATAGAGAGAACCAAAATAACAACGTTGAAACAACTACGACGAAAAAGAAAAGATTCGACAAAGCCAATCATAAATTTCTTAAACACAATATCAAAACAATACAAAGAATTATCGCTCACTCACAACTCGCCCAAATCATTTAAAACCCTAGAATTTTTACCCTATACAAGAATCTAGTGGTAAAGTATATCCTAACCTCTAATTCTTTTGTGTTCTTTGCTTTGAATGAGTAGATTTTGTTGATCGGTTTCTCCTTTATGATCACTCCTATGGTTTATATAGTCACTTCTAACTCTTCTCCAATTTAGAGTAGAAATCGTAATACAAATAGAAGTAGAAGTCTTAGGGGGTGTTTGGTTGCCAGCCACAGTTTACCACGCCTAAGGTTAGGCAAGTTTGACCAACTTTGGGAGCTATTTGGTTGCAGCCATAGTTGTGGCAAGATTCCCTTCCAGCAAATTAAGTCCCACGCGTCAATGACTCAAAAAAGTGTGGCAAGATTCCCTTAGACTTGCTAAGGTGTGGCAAAGAATTTGAGCACCTTAACTTAGGCAAGTGTGGCAAATTTTGTTGGCAAAGTGTGGCTAGTAACCAAACAGCCCCTTAATCCTAGTGAAATTTATCTAGCACTCTTTATAGCACATGTTTTTACATCTAAAAAACTATATATAAGCCACCTCAACTCAATGCAACAATAACTGACGCTATAGACTACTACAAAGTAAATCATGGAGTGAAAACTAGCAGTACATAAATAACTCAATCCGTGGGTGATGCGGTTTGAAACCACGAGATTGGCCGAAGAACCAGATATTTGATATTACCAGCATGACATAGTTACACAACAAGAAGGGCGATTAGAACATTGGGCATATCTGTAATGGTTTTTATTTAGAAAAGTCAAAATCTAATGAAAATACTTAATTTTTTGAAATAGTTTCTCTACTCATCTCTTTGTCATCTCACTCTAGAGATAAAGTAAGAGATAACGGATATCACCTATCCCATTCCTCTTGCTTCCGAGCGTGCAAGTATCTATTTCTAACTTTTACACCTCTCTCGATGTCTCCTTCTAAAAATTATTTCTTTCAATCATTATTATTTATTTTTTATTCAAAGTTATAACACACAACTAAAAACCATCTTCAAAAACTAATGCGAATGGCCACTTAAGCATATGCAAGGGCAACTACGGCCATCGATCACAGGGAAAAGGATCGCGCCTGAAAACATGATTGTAATAAAAAGCTCCGCTGCATTCCAACACCACCACGCACACATAGCACTTGCATGTAGTAGTAATGTACAAGATTCTCTACGACCAATACCAAAGAGAGCAACAGATCACAGGTTACACAAGGCCATCGTCAGCTGCGTGCTGCATGCTTGCTGTACATGACGTTCGAAGATCTTTGAGTACCTTCAGAGTTCAAACCACCTCGTTCTTGCCGTACATGACGTTCCAGGAGTCCAGCGTCGGGAAGCACGGCTGCTCCGCCGCCGCCGGGGGCGGGGGTATGTACGCAGGGACGTGGGCCGCCGCAGCGTCCGCCGGTAGCAAGGGCTCGACTTCGAAGGGCGGCAGGAGGAGGCCGAGGCCGGCGTCGACGTCCTGCGGCTCGGGCTGGGCGCCGGTGACGTGCTGCACCATGAGGCGGAAGGTGGCCGCGTCGGTGCTGATGTACGTGGTGGGCGTGCGCTTCGACGGCCGCGGCCGCCGCTTCCCCGCGCGCCCGCCCGCCGGCCCCAGCCGGCAGCGCGCGGACGACGGTGCTGTCCTCGGCGGACCACCCCCAGCGGCGTGCAGCACCACCGCGGGCTCGCAGGTGGCGGGCAGGGCCGACGTGGCAGCGGCGTAGTCACCCAGGTCGGCGGTGGCCACGGACGGCTCGGGGACGGGGGAGTCGGAGAGGGAGAAGTGGAGCGCGCGGGCGATGGCGGCGTCGGCGAAGGAGCGGGAGAGGAGCGCGGGCGGCGCCACGCAGGAGATGCCGTCCATGGCTCTCTGACTTGCTAGCGCAGCGCCGCGGCGCAGTGTGTGTGTCACCAGGCTCTGGGCTCCGCAGGCGGGAGAAGAGGGTTAGCGAGCTGGCAGTTGGGAGTGGGAATGGTTGGGGGAGTGACCGCGTGAGTCGTAGTGCTATTAAAGGAGGCGGCTGGGCCGGGCGTCGCGCGGCCGGGGGGTGGGGCAGCTTCACTGGGGAAAACGCGTAGGATTGCGTTGGGATCGCCGAATCGGGTGGACGGATGGGGCGCGGAGGTGTCTGGGCTGTTCTTTTTACGAGTGGTTTATGGTTTTTTTTTTTATTGTGGTTTGTAAGTTTTAGGTGTTTGTATAAGAGATTATAGAGTAACAAAAATTTAGATATGATTTTTGTTGATATAAATGAAGTCAATAAAATAGTACTATAATTAACTAGTAGATCTTATCTAAAAAAATACTTTGTTTAAAATTAATTATCGCAGAAAAATTGAAAAATAATTTTTAGAAGCTAAAAAGAAGGGAGCCGTCGGTGCGTGGGTACGAGCGGAGCCGCGCGCGCGCCCGCCCGCCGGTTTTGCCGTCGTCACAGTCACGGGTGGGGACTGGGGATGTGGACGCGTCGTGCATGGCCGCGCGCATGGCGGCACGGGGTTTTGTGGGCTGGTTTCAATCGGTGCGCACAGTACACACCGTACACCGCGCATCTAGATCCGTCAGGCTGAGTGGACTTCGACCGAACTGTTGTCTCACGGATCGATCGAGTGGGTGTGCCGTGTGCGCGTACGACTTTGCGACCAAAACCCGGTTCGATTTTTTTTCCAGACATCCAGAGGGGCAGCAGCAAGTCCCATCACGATTCACGACGACGACGACTACGCCTTCCGATTCCCCGGACTAACCGATGCTGCTAGCGCTTAATCGTTTTACTGCAAAGTTTTCCCTTTTCCAAAACAAAAATGCAAAACTTTGGTTGCTGCTTACATTACATGAGAAAAAGAGTAGCATAACTAATTAACGTGGTGCTAATTAGCCGTGCCTAGTACGTTGTTCTGGCTGTCGTCACAAAAAAAAAACAAAGCGCGAGTGCGAAGAGTTCAAACAAAATCTAGAAGCGGTCTTTCTTGTGCCTCCTTTTGAAAAACTTACCGCATTTTTAAGAGTAGTGCTTCATACTTTCTACTTTAATAAAAATAGTATTAATATTAAAATACAAGAAGGAGTAAGTAATCACTATACACCATTCAACTCTATTTTAAAAGTTATATAAATTACTTTGAGAAAAACATTAAAACACCTCGCCTTTTCGGGATGCCTCTCTGAAAAGAATCTTACGTGCTTTGTCATGCATCTGATCTTATGTATCCTGCGCGAAGTAGAGCATCGCCCACTATTTCAAAAAAGGCAGAGCATAGTCCAAAGCTTGTACTACTGCATGGAGTGTATGCCAGTACTCCTTGTGTATATTGAATGTTCTACACTCAAGTGCTTACTAACAAAAACACACCTCTGAATTGCACAAACGCTTGACATGATGCCATCAATTACCACTGTAGGTTTTCATCTTTCTCTGATGCATGCCTGCAGGAATAGCCTGCTATGTATGTGTGTTTTCACACAGAACTTGAGTAGGATGCTTAATTTAGTTACATAATGCTGCAGGCTTGCAGCACAGAACTGGGAGCCAGCACATGGAGATTGATCACAATTTAACTGTTTATGAACTGAAACAGGTAATGTCGTACAAAACCACCAAAGCGTACTGACCGAGTGCACTCAAGAGCAACAAAAGGTAGCCAAGGCCTTCTTCCTTTCTCGGATCAATTCCTCACCTTTGGGTTTCCCTTCAAAACCCCATCAGATGACAGGGCACACACGGAAACCCAAAGAAGAGAGCTTCAAGAGGAGATGGCGCAGAAGCTCCAAATCTCTCCAAACCCGAAGATCAGTAGGAAGAAAACAAAGAGGAACCACAGCTAGATCTGAAGATGATTTCCAAGGAATAAGAGGAGGTGGCTTAACTAGAGGAGGCAAGGGCTTCGACGCGATGGCTACGAATGGCTAGCTCCGAGGGAGAAAATTGCTATAATGGGACTCCAAACAACGTGTTTCGCTATAATAGGACTTCTAACGTTGACATCGCTAAAATGACACCCGAAACATTGGCTTCTTGTAATACATGACATTTGGCTAATGTTTCGAAATACCCGAACATTGGAATTAAAAGAGCCAAATGTCATGTATTACGAGAAGCCAATGTTTCGGGTGTCATTTTAGCGATGTCAACGTTAGAAGTCCCATTATAGCGAAACACGTTGTTTGGAGTCCCATTATAGCAATTTTCTCGCTCCGAGGAGCCTGCGCCAGCCCATGCCTCCAACGCCGCCTGAGTCAGCAACCGGAAGTAGTGCCGAGAGAGAGGGCAACCAATAGCTGTGTGGCCGAGAGACCAGGGGTAGCCGAAGCCACCTTATCTCCTCCCTCTCTCCATCTGACAAACGGGCCCTCTTCTATTCCTTTTTTTCCATTCTCAAATGAGAAATTACCAAAATGGCCCTCAAGGATCCAATAAAATGTAGTAAAAATGCAAAGAATTCATATCACATTTGTTTAGTCGCATCCATTTCTAGGATATTAGCAGTAATAATTTAAATAATACAAATCACTCAACTTTTATATATGTAGCGACATAGTCAGTGAACAAATCACATTTATCAAGAATAATTTAGATAAGGTAAAATTGGCTCATGAACATCACAATTGGATGACGTTTAGCTGGATACACTACAAAATTGTGATTCTACCAATGGACACTGCAAAATACCATGCATTTGCCATAACACACTCTAGCTACTATAGTAATGTTTTCTTGCAAACTCAACTCATATTTTATATACGTGGCAACAAAATGAACTAATCTTATTTTTATTAGGCGTATACAATTTGCCATGGAAGATCAGACCCTTGCATAGTTAAAAATTGTCCCCCGGGGCTGGTTGAATTATGTCTGCTCCCGGCAGAGAACGATGGCTCTTTTTTTAGCTTACTAGTTAGAGACCTGTGCGTTACAACGGAGTCATAAAAATAATGAGACGGAACTTACTGCCTGGCCAACTTCACATATCAAACATTGGAGAGCAAACGACAGAGAGAGAAGGGTGGCCAGAATGCACGAGGAGATGGGGAAAATGGAGGGGTAGGCGGTTGTATCCTGAGAGAGGGGAGGAGAGAGACGAATGTTCCAGATCAAATTGGATGGCTGAGAAGAGAGTAGGGAGAATGGACTAACCACCAACTCACACTTTTATAATAGTAAAGATAGTTTCTCTCTAACAAACAAAAAATGGTTTCTCCGTCGCTTTTTCAAAGTGAATTATTGGGACAACTTTTTTAAAGTAGTTTATTGGTGTATCAGTATTCGGTTTGTTCACACAAACGCTCACAAATACTTTTATTTTTTTATCATGGATGAAGCAGCACCAAATAACATTTGGCCCTTTTTTTTTCCGGGTCCTTGATTCCCTATCGGAGTCCCATCCCCACCCCTCTTTCGTATATGACTCGGCGGCCAGCATTTTTTTCCGCTCGTACTGGTGTTTTCCTGGTATAGGAAAAATACATAGCTATATGTGGGGTTTAGGTTTTAAATAAATCAATCTGTAAGCAATATATCTAGTCTAAGCTTCTAAAATTAGTGCCCACCAAAATAAAGGCCGGATGTTTTTTTTTTCAAGATTTGCTAGCATGTTAGTAGATCAGATCTAAGCCAATAAAATTAGGGCCTATTAAATAAAGGGTCAGATTTTTTTTTCTTTTTCAAGAATTTTTGAATATATTTCTATTTTCTTAGAAACTATAAAACATTTAATATATAATTAGCAGGGTGACCCACACATTGCATGGCTAGATTTGTATTAAAGTTTATAGTATCAAATGATATAGCCTAGGCCTATGGCTTGGTTTTTTTTTATAGTAACTAGCTTTCAAATAGTGTGTCTTTTTAAGACAGAGTCTACAAGTCGATTATAGTAGATAGTGTCCCGACTTCATCTATATTGGCCAAAATTACACGCAAGTATCTCTCCCTTCGTACTCTCTCGTGTGAATGGCCAGAATTCAAAATTTTAAGTCAAAAGTTATAAACCACAGCCTAAAAAAATCTATCCATAGTTTAGATACTTGAGGACATATTTACGTATCTTGTAGTCTATTTAGATTTTTAAGACATCATAAACATTGAAAATGATAATAGAAGCATGAAGGAAAATACAAGTTGAGGAATGTAATTGAAGTATGTGTTTTGATGGAAGAAAATGATTGAGTGTAATAAGTTGTTGGGATTATAAGAAACGTAGCCACTCTCCATCATGCATGGATCATGTAGCTGCATGGATCTATTCTCCTTTATTAGTTACTCTTTTCCAAAACATAGGCACACACATGTACCTTTATTTAATCTTAATTAATATGATGATTATGTGTGTGTTAAATTATCTTACTAGTTTACATTGTATTAGAGAACCTTACTTATGCATACACCAATGCATCATGGGTGACCTACCTTAAACTTATTTTCCCTCACACGTTAGCTACTTCACCGAACCGTGTGTCTTCTATCTCTTGTCACTGCTACAACTTTTCTACTTCAACCTCAAACAGAAAGACCAATTCTCGATTGGTCCCTATCAACTGCTACCCCATCCAATGTAATACTGTACCACATAGTTATCTTCTATTTTTTTTCAATTATTGCTTACTACTGACCGTTGTGACATCAACACACATACACATGCAACCGTCTTCAATCCTGTTGGGACACCTGTCACGCTCTCTCTAGTGGTCTTGAGCCTATTCCCTACGTAGAATTGGGCATTGGGATGTGCCGTGCCAGCATGGCGTGGGCCCACCGTGCTTCGGGCCATGTCGTGCCATGCCGACCATCGTGTCATACCGTGCCAATGTAGGATCAAGGATAACCGACTAGAGGGGTGAATAGGAGGTTTTTAAATTTTCTTATCTTTCATGTTTTACAATTTTAATATAACAAGAGTGTAAAGCACTTAATTCCTACACAATTCTAGTCAAGTTGAGAATCAACACTAGCTCTAACTCAAATAAATGATCCTAATGAGATTAATAAACAAGAGTTAAAAGAAATCAAGAGAGAAACATGTACACTTGATGTTTTACCGTGGTATTCGAAAACTTACTGGTTTTCTCTAATCCACGTTGAGGTTAACCCAAACGAATTAGACCGGCTCCATGAATTAAGTCGAAACACCTCTAATCTACTAGTAGTAGCTCTTTCCCACTCCGGGTAGGTGAGCTCCAACCTTCACACGCACACCGGGCCTTCTCACAAGCTTGTTTGAGAAGATCACTGGTCAACCTCCACCGAGTCGTCCAGGTGCCAGCAAACACCAAGAGTAACAAATCACCAGCTTCACTTGATTGCAAACAAATGCCAAAGGATCAAACTATTGAATGTAATGCACTTTTTGGCTCAACCACCTCAAATGAATGCACAAGGAGTAAATGAGGTATGGGGTGAATGCTCAAAGCTCAAAGATGTTCAATGGGGTCTCTTATTTCTGTCCTTGAGTAGTGGTATGGGTATTTATACCCTTACCAACCAAATCTAGCCGTTAGGAATAATATTCAGAAAAAATAAGGGTGAGCGGAAGTACCGCAGGCCAAAGGCCGGTACTTCCGCTCCGGCTCTAGTGCAACAGAACAGCTATGTCAGAGCCTCTGAGCTAGCCGTTTGAAAGTCGGAGTGGAACTACCGCCGTTATAAATCCAATACTTCCGCTTTGCGGTAGTTCCGGGAAGTCGGCGCTGTAGTACCGCTTAGGCCAGAACCAAAAGTTGGCGCTCTCTGGAAAAAGGTTCCGCCCTTACTGTAACACCCCGCCCGCCCTCTGGGCCAGGATGCTACCACCACTGCATACTCATACCATTATCAACACTAGAAGAATTTAAATCAACTCTAAAAGATACTTGAATTGCTACGTTCAGATACCACATAACATCCTTAACAATTACTCTAGCCTAGTAAAAGCTAAAGTAACTGGCAAAAGTGATACAAAAGTGTTCTTTGGTCGTGTTGATTTTTCATGTGCTACTCCCACCGAGCAGGACATCCTCAACGGTCACCTAAAAACATCAACAAAGCAAGGGTGAGTCCAAGACTCAACAAGTACATAATAGAACAATAGACACTACCAACATAAGTAAGCATATAATCATAATGCACATATATCATCATGTTCATAACATCATTCTCATAGCCAAGCAATGCAATGCCATCAATGCCATGTCTCATTACTCTTTATGCTCATATGCTCTTCACTTTGCAAGTACTGCAGTGCGCCGAGTGAACACCGTCGATGTTCACCCATCGTGGCCCGCCCTCATAGGCACGGGCCCCTCCACTCCGTGGAGGCCTCACCAAGTAGGTCTTACTCAAGAGCACTCGGATTAGTCCACTAGCTTTACTCATAGCTAGGGACTTTCTCACCGCCCTCACTCTTGAGTGCTCCTCATGCAAATGCACATGCCCATGATCATATTCACGCTCATCACTAGCATTACTAGTAGACAAGCATCTTTGCCTACCTCCATCATCATTGCCATCATTTACCATTCAACCTTATGTCAGGTAAATATCACATTTCCACATAGATATCATGTAATCAACGCATTTCTACATAGATATCATCATACCAAATAAACATCGCATATTCATAACCCTTGGTCTACCGCTCTACCATGTACTTGCCTGTTAACCAAACGAAGTGGAGCGTCGTGCGGACGGCGTCGGCTCGGGACCTCCACCTGGACAAGCAAACACTCCGATTTAACGCATCATACGAAACCAGTGATTAAACGAGCGACGATGATACTTATGCATAAACTGGTTCGGGCGTAAAACGCGTGGGTTTTCAGGGATCTGCCGAGCGGCACTAAAACCCCTATTTTTTTTCTTTTTCTTTTTCTTTTCCTTTTCTTTTCTTTTCTTTTTCTCCTCTTTTCTTTTCTCTCCTCTTCTTTTCTTCCCTTTTTTTTTCTCTTACCCGGCTGGCCCCCTCTTCTTTTCCTCCTCACCCATCTCTCTCTCCCAACTTCTTGGCCGATCGGCCTCCACCTCGCCTCTTCGCCGCGGGCGTGTGCGTGGCGGCCGACACGGCACGGCGTCGCCGGCGGCCTTCCGTCGCCCGCCTTCTCCTCTCCCGCCTCCTCTCTCTCTCTCTCTCTCGCGCGCGCGCGCGCGCGGCGTCCTCCGGCGGCGCAGCGCCGCTGCGCGCACTGCCGCCGCCGGCTTCCCCGCTCGCCCCTTCTTCCGCCTTAGATCCGGCCGCCCGACCGGATCCACGCCTCCCTGCGCGCGTGCGGCGGTGGGCGCTGGGCGCCTCGCCGGCCGGCTCGGCCGGCCGCCTAGCCTTCGTCCTCGGCTCGGCTGCGCCACCACCCTCCTCGGCTTGCATAAGGTACACCCTCCTCTCTCTTCTCTAAAAGCTACGGTGAGAGACCTACCCGGAGATGGCTTGGACGATGAAGGGGTGTGGCTATGGGGAATGGTTCGGTGGAGAAGAAGACGAAGCATATGGTGGGTTGGTGTGTGCGACGTGCTAAAATGGGGGTGTTGGCCTGCGCAGAAGCAAGGCACAGTGGCATGCATGCACGCCTAGGACAGCCCGAGGTGCCACATCCCCGGCGGTGGGTGAGGTGTTACATTCTACCCCCTTAATGAATTCGACCCCAACTCGGCATTCAAGAATCCGCACGAAAGAACAAAATAAACATAATCGCTCTTGACATAACATTAACTCGCACCAAGAGAACAACTCGGGTACTTCTCGCGCATGCGAGACTCCAACTCCCATGTCGCTTCGCTCGACCGATGCGACCAAAGCACTTTAACATACTTTATCGTTTTATTCCTCAACACCTTCTCGATTCCTCCGAATCCGAATCGACGGGACTCAAAGGTGAGGTCTTGTTTTAAGGACACTGGTTCTAACACAATCTCATGCTCGGGTCTCGCAAGAACTTTCTCAACATTGACACATGGAACACATTATGCACTCCTCGCATGGAGTCGGGAGTTCCAAGCGTGACGCCGACTTTCCAATCCGTTCCAGAGTCGAAATGGCCCAATGTACCTTGGGCTAAGCTTCCCTTTGGTACCAAATCGCACTATGCCTTTAGTGGGAGATACTCTCGAGAGCACACGATCCCCACTTGAACTCTAGCTCTCGCTTCTAACATCGGCGTAGCTCTTACGCCTACTCGGGCAGCTAGCGGTCTGTCTAATTTCCGCCACTCGTTCTCATCGTTTGCTGGACCCACCGTCCCAACACCGCCTTCTCGCCCACCGCATCCCAACACAATGGTGATCTACATTTTCGCCATACAAAACCTCGAATGGCGCTGCTCGAACACCGGAGTGGTAGCCGTTGTTATAAGCAAACTCGCAAGTGCCAAATGATCCTCCAGCTACCCTTCCAGACAAAACACAGGATCTCAACATGTCCTCTAGTGTCCGAATGGTGCGTTCGGACTGTCCATCCGTTTGCGGGTGGAAGGCAGTACTAAACTGGAGCTTCGTGCCCAGAGCGCCCTGTAAGCTCTCCCAAAACTTGGAGACAAACTTAGCGTCTCTATCCGAAACTATCGACTTGGGAACACCATGCAACCTCACAATTTCTCGCACATAGATGGGTGCCAACTCACTCGCTGAGTTCGTGGTGCGAATGGGGATGAAGTGCGCGGACTTACTGAACCGGTCCACCACTACCCAAATCGCATCCTTACCTCGCTGGAGTACGAGGTAAGCCGACACGAAGTCCATGGTGATATCATCCCATGGCCATCGAGGAACCTCCAAAGGCGCAATAGCCCGGTGGACGCTTGTGCTCAGCCTTCACTTGCTGGCAAACCCCGCAAGATGCCACATACTTGGCGATATCCACTTTCATCCTCTTCCACCAGAAGCTCTTCTTGAGATCACGGTACATCTTGGTCTCACCAGGATGCACCGTGTAGGGGGTACGATGAGCTTCCCTCAGAATATCATCCTTGACTTGAGCCTTTTGCGGCACGCAAAGGCGGCCTTTAAATCGCAAAGCACCTGAATCATCAAGACTGAAATCCCTCGTTTTTCCTTCATTAAGGCGCTTCCTAACTTGCTGAAGCAATCGATCATGCTGTTGCGCCTCCTTTACTCGCTCCGGAATCGCTGATTCCAAACGATTGCGTCTCAACTTTGTGTTGTCAAATAAACAATAGGAAATTCTCATCCGTTCAAGGTCAGCAACGAGACAACCTAGAGTGGAGGGTGTCAGCTGGCGACTAAGAGCATCAGCAACCACATTTGCCTTGCCCGGATGGTACTGAAGAGTGAGGTCATAGTCTTTGATAAGCTCCAACCACCTCCGTTGCCTCAAATTGAGCTCCTTCTGAGTGAAAATATATTTGAGGCTTTTGTGGTCAGTGAAGATATCACAAGATTCTCCATACAAGTAATGCCTCCAAATCTTTAGAGCAAAACCACAATGCAAGCTCCAAATCATGAGTTGGGTAGTTCGCTCATGCTTCTTCAATTGTCGCGAGGCATACGCGATCACTTTGGTATCTTGCATGAGCACACAACCTAGTCCCACTCGAGACGCATCTGAGTAGACCGTGAAACGCTTCCCTGGCTCAGGAAGGGTGAGAACAGGAGCCGTTACTAACTTCTCTTTCGAGTATTAAAGCTGCGCTCACATTCATCACCCGGTGGAATTTCACATTCTTTCGTGTGGTGAGACATTGGCTTGGCAATAATGGAGAAGTCTTTCACGAAACGCCGGTAGTAACCAGCTAAGCCAAGAAAACTTCTCACTTCTTTAACATTAGATGGCCTCTTCCAATCCACGACGGTGGAAATTTTGCTTGGATCTACTGAAATGCCTTCCTGGTTAATTACATGACCCAGGAAGCTCACTTGTAAATCGAACTCACACTTCTTCAACTTGGCAAAGAATTGATTCTTCCTCAATGTCTCGAGCACGAGCCTCAGATGCTGCTCATGTTCTTCCTCCGTCTTGGAATAAATCAAGATATCATCGATGAACACCACTACAAAGTCATCCAGATACTTGTGTAGCATACTGTTCATAGTTTCCATGAAAACAGCAGGGGCATTAGTTAGTCCAAAGGACATAACTGTAAACTCATAGTGCCCATATCTTGTGGAGAAAGCTGTCTTTTCAATGTCTTGCTCACAAGACTCGGATTTGATTATACCTGCATCGCAGATCAATCTTGGAGAACACCTTGGCTCCTTTCAGTTGATCAAACAGGTCCTCGATGCGAGGCAATGGGTATTTATTCTTGATGGTTACCTGATTGAGAGCACGGTAATCTATACACATGCGCCAACTCCCGTCCTTCTTCTCAGTGAATAGGACAGGGGCTCCCCATGGTGACACACTTCGACGAATCAAGCCTTTGGACAAGAGTTCATCCAATTGCTTCTTGACTCTTCCGCAGGGTCGTGCCAAGCGGTAGGGAGACATGGAGATAGGTCTTGTGCCAGAACAAGATCAATTCTGAACTCCACATCCCGCTTGGGTGGCATACCCGAAGCTCTTCAGAAACACATCGGGATACTCCGCACCACAGAATGTCCTCAATGTGCAAGCTGCAAGACTTGGCTTCTCCGTCGGGGCTAGAAGTAACCTGGACTTCATTGTACGTCGGCGAGGAACAGTGGCTAACACAAAGAGGGAACACGTGGGTGCATTCCTCGAAGATTATCTCCTTCCCGAAGGAGCTTGCAAAGTGTTGATTTCGATAGAAATCACGGCAGTAGCGATGCAACCAATCCATGCCAAGGATAACATCAAATAGCTCTAACTGAATCACCATAAGGTTGGCAACAAATTCCTCACCATCTATTGCAACCACACGCCCGGGGCATACTACGGAGCTAGCAATGATACCCTTGGAGTACTAACAACAACCGATTGAGAAATTTTTGGACACCCAACTTGGCCTTTCTAACAAACCCCGGACACAAAGGAATAAGTAGCACCGAGTCGAAAGAACAAAGGCTTCACATGAGTCCACTAACAAGGTACTGTCATCACGTCCAGACGAGCTGCGGACTCAGCAGCAATGAGTAAACTCGGGTGGTGTCAGCGGCGAGCCCCGACGCTCTTTGTGGCGGCAAAGGGATTGGAGGCGGCGTAACATCTTGGAATGAAGGAGTCGGTGTAGGATGCCGAAATAGCCGTGGTGGAGCCCATGAGAGTGGAGGTCGCAGAGCGTGGGCGCCGCCATCATCTGGATCGACCCGAGGTGTAGTATTTGATGAAGTTGAAGAAACGGCTCCCACTTGATAATCTTGGAGGGGTTCGACGACAAACCCGCTCCATGTGGCTCGATCGGCGCGCGTCGCGACACTCCCGCCCAGAGCACTCGCGCACGGTGCCCACCTCCACACTTGAAACAAATCATGCCCGCCCGGAACAGACGCAAGGCCGGGTCGTCGATGAAGTACGTGGCGCCAAGACGACGGCCTCAAGTTTTGGACTTGGATGATTGTGGGGATGCTGGCCCCACTTGGACTTCTTAGAGCGGGCGGCGAGATGACCCACCCTTCGGTGAAGCTTCTCTTGGTCACCACCGAGCGCTCAACTCACGGAGGGTTGCAGCCCTTTAGTGAGCCGCATCTCCATCTCCATCCCCGGCTCGCTCTACCACGGATCGAAAGTCACGCGGTGCAAGTAGCTCCATGACATGCCGGAACTCGAGTTGAGCCCTCGGCGGAACCTTTGGCCTTCTCAAGGTCATTGTTCGCGACCGATGGCACGAAGCGGACAGATTATTGAATGCCGCCTCGTACTCAGCCACGGTCATCTTTCCCTGTACGAAGGTCGTCAGGGCGACCTCCATACTCTCCACAAATGAATCTGGGTAATACTTCGCCTTGAACTGCTCGGCAAAGATTTCCCAGGTAGCGGGACCCGGCAGAGTCTGGTGAGAGAACCCTTCCCACCAAATGTCCGCTTTGACCCTTCAATTGAAAAGCCACGAAACGAGCTTTCAACTGCGAGCTCATCTCAAGGGCTTCGAATTGCCTCTCCATGTAGCGCAACCAATCCGCAGCCTGGACTGGTGTGCCCGAACCATCAAAGGTATCTAACCGCAAGGCTAACCACTCACGAAGGCCCATTCTTGCCTGCAGTACGGCCGAACAAAGAACGAGGGCAACGGCTGAACGGCAGCGGAGGCGGCCGCCGCCCTTGCCGGCGAAGCGCACGGACCTCCTCTAAGAACTCCTGCAGCAAGGCTGAAGACCTTGCCGGATCTCTGGCTACGGACTGTTCAGCGGAAGCAACTTCTGCATCAGGTGCCTCCTGCTGAACCTCAAGCGCTGGCTCCGATTGGGCACGGCCACGACCACGGCCGCGACCTCCACGCCACGCCGCGTCCCTCGCTCTCGGCATATCGATCGGGACAGATAGCCAATCACTCAACAAGCCCATAAGCACCCATTTCAACAACACACATCAACATCAATGCTAACGAAAGCGTATAAGCAATGCAAGACCCACTCCCCATCCTATGGTGCACCAGTGTGTCAAATTTTAATTTAATTGTTGGCCTAAGTCAAATTTTGTTGAATATTTAAACTAAGTTATCACATTTCTTTACCACGGACCTAACGCCGCTCTCGATACCAATCAGTAACACCCGCCCGCCCTCCGGGCCAGGATGCTACCACCACTGCATACTCATACCATTATCAACACTAGAAGAATTTAAATCAACTCTAAAAGATACTTGAATTGCTACGTTCAGATACCACATAACATCCTTAACAATTACTCTAGCCTAGTAAAAGCTAAAGTAACTGCGCAAAAGTGATACAAAAGTTTCTTTGGTCGTGTTGATTTTTCATGTGCTACTCCCGCTTGAGCAGGACATCCTCAACGGTCACCTAAAAACATCAACAAAGCAAGGGTGAGTCTGAAGACTCAACAAGTACATAATAGAACAATAGACACTACCAACATAAGTAAGCATATAATCATAATGCACATATATCATCATGTTCATAACATCATTCTCATAGCCAAGCAATGCAATGCCATCAATGCCATGTCTCATTACTCTTTATGCTCATATGCTCTTCACTTTGCAAGTACAGATCGCTGAGTGAACACCGTCGATGTTCACCCATCGTGGGCCCGCCCTCATAGGCACGGGCCCTCCACTCCCGTGGAGGCCTACCGAAGTAGGTCTTACTCAAGAGCACTCCGGATTAGTCCACTAGCTTTACTCATAGCTAGGGACTTTCTCACCGCCCTCACTCTTGAGTGCTCCTCATGCAAATGCACATGCCCATGATCATATTCACGCTCATCACTAGCATTACTAGTAGACAAGCATCTTTGCCTACCTCCATCATCATTGCCATCATTTACCATTCAACCTTATGTCAGGTAAATATCACATTTCCACATAGATATCATGTAATCAACGCATTTCTACATAGATATCATCATACCAAATAAACATCGCATATTCATAACCCTTGGTCTACCGCTCTACCATGTACTTGCTCGTTAACCAAGCGAAGTGGGCGTCGTGCGGACGGCGTCGGCTCGGGACCTCCACTGGACAAGCAAACACTCGATTTAACGCATCATACGAAACGGTGATTAAACGAGCGACGATGATACTTATGCATAAACTGGTTCGGGCGTAAAACGCGTGGGTTTTCAGGGATCTGCCGAGCGGCACTAAAACCCCTATTTTTTTTCTTTTTCTTTTTCTTTTCCTTTTCTTTTCTTTTCTTTTTCTCCTCTTTTCTTTTCTCTCCTCTTCTTTTCTTCCCTTTTTTTCTCTTACCCGCGGCCCCTCTTCTTTCCTCCTCACCCATCTCTCTCTCCCCAACTTCTTCCGCCGATCGGCCTCCACCTCGCCTCCGCTCGGCGGGCGCGCGCTGCGCGCGCCGACACGCACACGGCGTCGCCGGCGGCCTTCCGTCGCCGCCTGCCTTCTCCTCTCCGCCTCCTCTCTCTCTCTCTCTCTCGCGCGCGCGCGCGCTGGCGCTCGGCGTCCTCTCCGCGGCGCGGCGTCGCCGCCCGCCATGCTGTCGCCGCCGGCTTCCCGCTTCGCCCCTTCTTCCCGCCTCAGATCCGCCGCCCCGACCGGATCCACGCCTCCTTGCGCGTGTGCGGCGGTGGGCGCTGGGCGCCTCGCCCGCCGGCTCGGCCAGCCGCCTAGCCTTCGTCCTCGGCTCGGCTGCGCCACCACCCTCCTCGGCTTGCATAAGGTACACCCTCCTCTCTCTTCTCTAAAAGCTACGGTGAGGAGACCTACAGGGAGATGGCTTGGACGATGAAGGGGTGTGGCTATGGGGAATGGTTCGGTGGAGAAGAAGAGGAGAAGCATATGGTGGGTTGAGCTGTGGCAGAGGTGCTAAAATGGGGGGGTGTTGGCTTTTGCAGGAAGCAAGGCACAGGTGGCATGCATGCACGCCTAGGACAGGCCTGAGGCTGCCACATCCCCCTGGTAGGTGGGTGAGGTGTTACACTTACCTCCAGAGCTTCCGTGCTCGGAAGTACCACTTTGGACAGCGGAACTATCACTCGAACGATAGTTCCGACGTTAAAACTCTGGTACTTCCGTATTTTGCAAACTTTAAAACCACCCAGAGGGTGCTCTTTGGAAAAAAGGTTCCGCTCAGATGCCCGGACCTTCCGGCAAGCGGAAGTACCGCAGTTTATACACCGGTACTTCCGGTTGTCCGGACAGAGCACCGAGCACTCTCGGGGGTGCTCTCTAGAAAAAAAGGTGCCGCTCAGATTTTCGGAGCTTCCAAGCGCTGGAAGTACCGCTCAGGATTGTGGAACTTCCGCTCTGCGGTAGTTTCGCCGTTAAAACTCCGATACTTCTATTTTTTCAGACAGAGCACAGATTTGACTTTTAAACTTGATTTTCAAAGAATGCATGATCCTAATTTGATCCAAATGGCACAAAAATTATGCTATCAAGCTACTTGCCATGATCCCTCTTTATGGTACGATATTTAACCTATAATCCGGTCTTCCACCCTTACTCCTAAGACCGGTAAAAATAAAAGAGGGTCCTAGTCTAAGTATACCTTCGCCTTGAGCCACTTTCGATCTTCATATTGATCCTTGGCATGCGTCTTGTTATCCACTTAAGGACTTAACCTTTTAAACACTCATCAAACACATTAGTCCCATGTTCACATAAATTCATTAATTACCAAAACCATTTTTAGGGGTCTAAATGCTTTCATTTGGCCTGCCTCGTCTCTGTCCAGGACCAGGCATGGACCGAAGCCCACCGTGCTAGCACCGCGCTGTGCTGACCTAAGCCTAGCACTAAGTAATTCTAGATGGCGAAGGCGACGACGACGATGGTGGCGACAGTCGCCGTCTTCATTCCTCTCATGTCCGCCTTGTTAAAAACCTAGTTAAAATTTCATACCATTGTCTCAGGCGATTTCACATCTGAACTTAGCCATCTAGTCTAGTTGCATGCATATCTGGGTTCAAATCAAACTATGGCAGACGTGGCCATCTAGCCCATCGCCCGGCATAGGGTTGCCCAGCTGGTCAAATAGAAAAGGCTCAAGCAGCGTCATGAGTGCAGTTTACTGTAGTTAAGAAATCAATTTTAAATAGTTTCTCGAAAGTTTAGTAACTACATGGAATTGGAATAGACACACTAACAATAGACTGTCTCTATTTACATAATGGTTAATTGTAACATACATAGGGTGGTTATCTCATTAAATGCTAGAATTAAAAAGGCAATCGGTGAAGGGAGCTACGTTAGAATTAGAAGTGTATGCAGTGCAATGGGGTAAAAATTATAAATATATGTTAGAATATGTTGATTTCTAAAGACAAAATTGTAAAAATTCACTTGGAAGTACATTAGAGTTAGACATTTCCCTTACAACTATTTTATGGCACTTTCACCTCTACTAGTACACATTTGTTTGTAACCCTCTCTGCTGCCTGTTTTCATATGATTTTTGATGACATGGTCAACTTAACTCTCCAATGCGCACAAGATGGTCTTCCAGCATGATGAAGTGGTCGGAACCAGGCCTTTTAATGCGAAAAATCTATTTTGATGCATTTTGGGACCATTTATCATCATTTACATGCTTTTTTTACAATTAATTGCTAATTTGGACCATTTTATATTTTTCTTAATTTTTCTACATGTTGGTGAGATCGAGACGCATAAACTTCAAATTTGGCATTCTAGGGACTGCTCCATACAGATGTACATGTCACCGCAGATGTGTAGGATCTTTCCATAATAAAATCGAAGTTTCCGAGGGCTAGAACAGAAGAAATCAAAATGGACAATGACTTGTTTGTAGATTTCAGAAAACCTGGAGGGTTGAATCACAAAAATGGCCAAATCCCAATCCCTAAAATCCCTTGCGCCGCTAACTGGAGGACTCAAGCCTAGTTCTTGATTTCTTCCTTAGCCCCCTTTTTCTCTTCCTCCCCTACCATCTTCTCAATGACCGGCACCAGCGAGGCCGGGCCAGACTCGCTGGTGGCCGCCACCTCTCTATGCTTCCCTTCCTCCTTCCTCCCTTCACCAGCCACTGGCCGCAAGTAGCCTACCTCAGCGCGCCAACGCCACTACATTGCATCCTATTGCCACCGCCATCCACCAAATGCCGGCGATCCATCACTAGCTCCACCTGCCTCGTTGCCCCTTCCTCCTCCAATCTGCTTCCTCTCCTCCCCTAACCTTCTCACCTTTGGCCGTCGACGCGCCTCCCATCTACGCCTCCCATTTGCCGCTCTCCTCCATCTACGCTGCTGCCTTTCCCTTCAACGCTGGTGGCCGCTGATCATCAGGCCAAGGTGGCAAGGTCGAGGAGGGAAGTAGGAGGCTGCAAGGCTCGAGGCAGGAGGCGGGAGCTGGTGAGGCGGCGAGGAGGTGCGGAGCGGCGAGGCCAAGGCAGCCGCTGACGTCGATGTGTTGGCCGTGCTCGCCGTGCCGGGCCAGCCTGAGCACAACACAGTATGCTAGGCCATGCCACCTAACGGGTTAGCTTTCCAAACCCAGCCCAACCCATCGTTCGTGCCATGCCAGCATGGCCCGCCAAGCGTCAAGCCGTGCCATGCTTGAGCCATGCTAGGCCAGCCAGGCCTCGGGTGGCCCAGAAAAGCACGGGCTGACTCCCACCTCTATCCCTGCGGTTGTGCCATCTCTACTCTAAGCTCTTTGCTCCTCTACTTCTATACGCCTATGTTTTTGTTTGTACAGATGCATGTGTGCATATACACATGCATGATGTTATACGTGCTCGATATCCTTTTCTCTTGTGTTAATTGCTCCTGTTCTTCAACGTTGAACAACTCAATATTGTGACTTCCTCGTTAATTAATAATCGTGGATATCTCCCATCTTCACTGATGTTGGCATGTCTGCTTTATATAATATGAAGAATATTTCTCAATGTCGTTGTGTCCCTCAGCAGCAATGGCATGGTCCTAACTACCCAATAGCCCCATATCGTCCATAGTCCATCTTCAATGCAAAGTTTTATCTCCTCTCTACCAAGGTTCCCCATCATTGAGTTTCTTTGGCCGCTGACTTCTTCAACAACACTGACGCTCACAACTCATCGTCACGGCCCTTGGCTCCTCCGACACTAGCCTTTTTTTTTCAAAGGCTCTGATGAGCCGCACGACATTGTCCTTGTCGAACAACTAAGGTCAGTGGCATGATGTTGTCCTCATCCCTGCTGTCGCCGCCTTGGCTTTTTTGCTTCCCCGTGGGTCAATGTATTCTTACAATAAAGATTGGCAATATTTCACTCTTTCGTGGTCTCCTCCGACATAATTCGTGATATCCTCATTATAACTTTTTTATTCAAATTTTTATTTATTTTTATTGGAGTTCGTATACAAATCAAATTGCTAATTTAATTAATTTATTCTGAATTTTACTTATTTAGGCATTTACTTTGGGATTCATATGGAAATCAAAATTTGAATTTTTGTTTTTTATGTCGAATATTAATTATTGTTTTTTGGAATTCGTATATAAATACAATTGCTGTTTTTAATTTTTATTCTGAATTATAGCTATTTAGGGATTTTACTTTGGAATTCATATCAAAACCAAAGTGATTATTTTATTTTATTTTTATTCCAAATTTTAGTTATTTTTTGGAGTTCGTATACAAATCTTATTTCTAAGTTTTGTTTAATTTTTATTCTAAAATATTATTATTTAGGGTTCTTACTAAGGAATTTGTATGAAATCAAATTACTATTTTTATTTTATTTTTATTCCTATTTTTTGTTATCTCTATATTGTAGTTGTTATGGACTCTATCTTTTAATCTAGATCGTTATAATATAGACTAACCACGATAAACGGTGCAGATTTTTCTCTTTTTTCTCCGATTAATATGAAAATTTATAGCCTTTGAGCGGGGTTTTACTTATAAATTCGTGCAAAAATCAAAGTACTCTATTCTATTTTTTATTTTGAATTTATGTTATTTCTATATTTTACTTGACATGAATTCTTTGTTTTTATATAGATCATTATAATTTGGATCACAATCAATGGTGTAGGTGTTTCTCTTTTTCCTCTGATTTATGTAGGAAATTGTAGCCCTTGAGAACGAACGTGGTAGTTTTTTTCTTTAGTAAACCCTTGAGAGCGAATATAGTGGTTTATTTTGTCTTTACTTAAATAAAACAATATATTGATACACGGCATAGCGTGTGTTGTGCCATATAATTGGACTCTATAGAGTATAGGAATCAATTATTGTTCATATCAGTGTATGGCCAATTAGCTTGAATATCCTTTTATGAAGACGTCAGTATGATATCAGTCTGTGGTAATCAACCACTGTCAGCATGATTATTTATTTGAAATTTTCAGGCACGTCAGTAACCACCTTAGAATACTCCTCATGTGATACTCCCTGTTTTGACTTGCTGCGTCTGCCTTTCGTCCACTTGGTTCCTTTCTTCTGCATTGTCTTTGGAAGTTAGCTTGGGAGTATTCTTACGCAAGATTAAATATTTCATCGTGCATAAAAAATACATGCCGTAAACCACCAACCACAACTAGACATGCTGATGAAAACGAAATGATGATTAAAATGGCATGATCTGACAGTAAGTAAAGGTTAAATTCGGATAATATCTCATTGTCTCTTTTGATATGAGCAGTGGCGGAGGACTCGATAGGACAAGGTGCGCGGCGCGCGCACCTTGATGCGGGCGGCGGCGGGCGGCGCGAGGCGGCGGGGCGGCGCGGAGGCGGAGGCGCGGGAGGCCGGGCGGGCGGAGGCGGAGGCGGAGGCGGGCGGCGCGGAGGCCGGAGGCGGCGGCGGAGGCGGAGGCGGGCGGCGGGGAGGCCGGCGGGAGGCGGAGGCCGGAGGCGGGCGGCGCGCGAGGCCGGCGGGAGGCGGAGGCGGGAGGCGGCGGGCGGGCGGTGGGGCGGGCAGCGGGCGATCCGCCCCACCTCATTTTTTCCCCGTCCTCCGCCACTGATTAAGAGCATCCTACACTTAAGCCTAGGGCCAAGGTCAACCGTCAATGGCTATTTGACACCTAACATGAAAGACCACAGGCGTGTATTGGCTTCTACTTCTAACGCCTACTTAAAAAAAAATCAAAAGCTAATATGAATATTTGGTTTCTCTACTCTTCTCGCTACTGTCTCGCTCCGAGGATAAAGTAAGGGGTCACGGGTGCATTATATATTCCACTCCTCTCGCTCCTGTTACACGTATATATCCCCTTCTTACTTTTTCCACCGCTTGTCTTCTCCTTATACAAACTACATATTTCAGTCGTTACTGTTCATTTTCAGATAAAAATCATAAGCAACAGCTAAAAATTACTACCAAAAGGCAACTCAACAAGAAAGCCACAGTCCCACATAGATCCTTGTTTATGCACGATTGTTGCTTTACTTTTCATGCTGCGAATTTCGAACCCCTGACGACGCTTACTGTTTCATGATTCTCCTTTCAACACCTGATCTTCTAATGTACTCAAAATCTTCTAAAATAATCGGTATATTATTATTTATTTTTCATAAGTCGTTGCTCTTATGGTGCAAAGCTTGCATCATGCCCAACTGCATTTGACTTGTACTGTCAAATTAGCAGCTAGCTAAAACCTAAAGTCTAAAACAAGTCTACTTAAATAAGTGCTACGTTTATTAGGCTACAGCCTATGTTTGTCCGGTTACTGTTCGTAGGTCAACCAATCGGGGACACTGTGCCAAACCACAGCCAACCCCCTATTCTACTTAAGGGCCTGTTTGGGACTGTTCTGCTCCAGTTTTTCCAGCTCTGCTCCACCAACTTCACCATGTAGCAGCTCCACTGTGGAGTTCCTGGAGCAGGTGGTCCTATTTGGCACGCAGCTAACTCTAGCTCCAGGAATGTGAGGTTTTCCTGAGAAAGGTCCAATGTGCCCCTGAATGATGCTTGGTATATGTTTTGATGTCTGTGGAGCATATGTAACTGATTTTTTTGTTGCCAATTGAAATATGATGTAAAATATTATAATCGCAATTAATTTATTTGAGAAAACCAAAAAACAAATATTTTGGTCAAATAATTCCATCCTTTTGTCCCATAAATTGCAACGTGCATGATAGATAATTAACAAAGTCCATCATTCGAATACAAATAATTGTCCGTAGATAACTAGAGAGTAGTTTAAACCAAAATGACTACGAAGGCGTCTTTATGTTCTTATCATGTTCAGTTGTTCATAACTCAAAACTGAAACCCTTCAACATACTCCAGCTCATCTATATGTGACCATAGACATCAATATCTCATCAATCAATAATGTTAGGAAGCAAGATCGTTCTTGCCTGCCATACAACGAATTCACCGGCAACATTTTAACTACAATTGCTAAACAATTGGAATGTCACAAATAGAACGCTACCAGTACAAACATCAAGTTCGTCAAAACAGTTGGAGCTCAGCAATCTGAACACCCCATGTATTCGTTGCTCTGATCTCATCTGATTCCCAGAAAGTTTCAGTCACCCCTTCGTGACATGAAACTGACCCAATTCAGGTTCAGAGAGGCCTAGTCCGGCGGCCACAAGCCCGGCCGTAGAGGAGCGCGTTCTTCGGGATCGGGTTCTCGTCCCGCCATGAGTTCGCCGGCGAGTAGACTCGGAGGTAGAACTACTGGCCGAGGTACTGCCTGGCCTAGCTCTCCGACCTGACGTTCCACATCCCCACATTGTCCAGAGGCATGTAAATCGCCGTCCATGACCGAGGGTACACCTGAAAAGTAATGTGCGAGCAGAACGTCAGATGAGTAGCCATTGGGTTATGCCCTTAGAACAAGTTCAAGCACAGGTGCTTCTTGTAATGACATGATAAGAACATAGAGCTACTGCCTACTTGTAACTTCAGAAAATTAAGTTAGATCACGGTGGTCTACAACGAGCATCTACATTTGTAATACCTGCAGTGTGTACCGAGCAATCGCGGCGCCGGTGGGGGCGGAGAAGAGGGGCGGCGCCGGTGGGGGGCGGAGAGGAGGAGGCCGGCGCGGGTGGGGGGCGGAGAGGAGGAGGGCCGGCGCGGGTGGGGCGGAGAGGAGGCGACGCGGGTGGGGGTGCGGAGAGGAGGACGGCGGCGCGGGTAGGGGCGGAGAGGAGGAGGGCAGCGCGGGTGCGGGGAGAGGAGGAGGGCGGCGCGGGTGGGGCGGAGAGGACGGCGGCGGGGTGGGGCGGAGAGGAGGAGGGCCGGCGCGGGTGGGGGGGGCGGCGCAGGTGTGGGGGAGGAGAGAGGGCGTGCGGTTCGGGGGAGAAGAGAAGTCGGGGTGGAAAAGAAATCGAATCGGTACGGAGGAGAGAAATTGTGTAATGGCAGTGGTGGGTAATTTTTCCCCAACTCCATGAGAAGATACAAAACTTTAGTTTCTGGAGTACCTCTTGAGGAGCTCCAGAAAAAACGTGAAGTAGGCCTTCAACTCCACCTTTTTCTTGGAGCAGAGTTCTTGGAGTTGGACCCATTTGACTAGACAAGTTTGGAGCAGAGTTGAAAAAATTAGAGCGGAGCAGTCCCAAACAGACCCTAAATATGTGAGCCTTTATGATGTGGTTTTGATGACGATGATCTCGTGTAAGGTAGTTCAAGCAAGAAGCTGAGGTCGCTAACACCATAAGGTAGATATCATGATCATTCACAAAGTACCATTACCTTCTTTTGAGATTAAAACGCAGGACGCACACTCCTGCGCACCATACATACACACGCATATGCGTCCTTCTAAAACGTACAGTAGAACTTAAGCAGGGGTCACGAGATAAATTATATATTTATGTAATACCTTATGGAGTACGGGTATATATTTTCTCACTAAATATATATGTGTGTGTATACATATATATAAGATGAGGTATCCGAGACTCGTCTAGGGATCGAATCCGGCATGGCAACTCGCACGATGACAGAGCTTAGAGGGTCTGTTCTTTTGTGGCTGCAGCTTTTGGCTTTTGGATGTTCGTGTGAGAGATTACAGAGTAACTGAAATTCACATCCAACTTTTACCGATATAAATGAAGTCGGTACAGTATGTACTATAAGTAACTAGTAGATCTTATTTTGAAAAGACACTACGTTTAAAAGTTAGTTATTATAAAAAAAAACTAAAAGCTGAAGTCAAAAATCATAAAAGAGCATGTCCAAGAATTTTGTCTCCATGGTAAAATAACCGAGGCCCTCGGCCCTCCATATATCATAATGGGCTGTAGAGGTCAGAGAACCAGCAAACCCGCCTGCTCCACGCGCCGAATGTAGGCCCATGAAGCATGTAAATCGTGAAGAGAAGGCCATAACAGTAGACCCATATATGAGGTCTTGTGCACCTCTCACAACAGTAACCTGTATACTTTATACCCGTTGTACATCTACAGTAACACCTGGCGTGCACTCATCCTTCATCAACAGTTACCCTAAGCATAATCATCGCAGATACAAGTACTACTGTCAGTTCCCTAACATGTACTAGTACAAATAGATTCCATCGACTGCTGCGCCCCTATAAATGTATTAAGGTCGTGCTCGTTTGGACTTAATTTTCTGATTTTCGACTTACTTTTTATTATTTTTAAATTTCGGTTTTTTTCTTCTGATTTTCCAGATTTTTTAAAACATTTTTACTAGTTCTTTTTTCCCATATTCGTTTGTGTTATATGTGCTGGGCTATTCGTTTTTCTATTTTTAAATTTTTTATATTTAATTATGTCAAATAAGCCATCATCACCTACAGTATAATTCTAACCTGTTACAATGAAAATTTAGCTATAAATCACAAAAAAAATCAACCCAACTGCACGCTGTTTTAGACGTACATTTTTACACGCTCCACAAAAACGAGCCATAGCAATGCTAGGCTAAGCTGCTGGTTTATTTGAGCAAGTTTACGAGTCGTATGACTGCCCCGGCGACACGTACGACGACGTCGGCGAAACAACGGAGGCTGTTACTAGCACCGCACCGGTGGAGCGGACTCAGCGGAGTGGGAGACTGCCCACGTGCGGCTGGTTCGTGCGGGACATAAATCCACCACCCGTTCCTTTCCTTCCTTCCTTCCTCCCCGTCGCTAAGAAAGCCGCGCGCGGGCTACCTTACGCGTTCCGTACGTACCGTAACCAGTCTTGGCTGGGCCATCGCCGCGGCCGGCATCTGCCAGGCAACGCGGGCATTGCATGTGCAATAAAGGCCATCGCCGCGCCCAGCCTCACATGTACCGGAATGTACACGCTCATACGCCGGCCACGAGGTTACAGTCCGGCCCTATGCCAGTAAGCACGGGTTATGCTTTTTTTAAAAAAAAAATTTAAATTCTAACGGTTCGTAAGAGATAGTACGGAGAAAAATAATCGTGTGTGATTTTGACCGATATAGATAATTTTGGTATAGTATCTACTACAATTGACTTGTAGATAGATCTCACCTTAAAAAGACACACCGTTTAAAAACTAGTTACTGTTGAATAAAACTAACGAGGATATAACCAATCCTCAAATTATTATTTATCTGTAAATGATATGATTACGTGGTCGAAGACAAGCATGATTGGAGATCAGCGTAGTTAGAGACCTATGTGGTTGAACTAGACAACGTGGTCGGAGATCAACATGGTTGGAGACCTAAGTGGTCGAACCATTCGACGAGGTCAGGGACCAGTAAAGTCGACGATCCGTACTTTCGACCAGCTCTGTGTGAGCAGTTCGATCGGCTCTGTGTGAACAGTCTGATTAGTGAGTGATACTACCGGCTCTGTGTGTGTGTGGTACTTTCGATTTGCGGAACGTCTGGCCGATGTAGTGGTATGTTTTTTCCAAAGAGATATCTGTGTGGAGTCTTCTCATCCCAGAAGAAATTAGTAGTTCCGCATGAGTGCTGCGGTACTTCCAATGATTGGTAGTACTAGACTTTGCACGACGAAATTATCGGATGTGCCTGTAATGGCTAGTTTTTTGACCATTGCTAAGGGGAGCGGAAGTACCAATCGTTTGCCTGCAGTACTTCTGAAAATCGTAATTTTCTGTACCAACGGCTAGTTTCAAGGTGTGGGGTATATATACCCCCTTATGGCTAGTTGGAGAAGTGACAGCTGTATTTTATTTTCACTCTCTTGAGCTAGTGTGAGGTCCCCCTCTCAATTGTGTATGTGTTGCACCTTGTGAGTAAGGAGGAAGGCTCTAGATTGCATGTATAGCATCTAGAGGTGGATTGAGTATCTACTCGAATTTGTGTATTTGTTGCACGCGGTGAGAGTTAAGCGAGGGGCTTGACTTATTATTCTTGGAGTTTGCCGACTCCTATGGCGTTGGAGGCGTCGTGCACAGTGATCTTCTCAAATAAGGTTGTGAAAAAATCCGGCGAAGTGTGAAGGTTGGAGCTCATCTACCCGGAGCAGGAAAGAGCTACCACTAGTGAATTGAGGTGTTTCGGCTTAATTCGTGGAGCCGGTCCAATTTGTTTGGGCTAACCTCAACGTGGACTAGAGGAGACTGGCAAGTCTCCAGACACTATGGTAAAAAGAGATGGTCTCAATTGTGATTTGTTTTCTTGTGTTCAATTTATATTCATAGAATTAAATTGATTGTTTATCATCCTAAAATTGCATGCCTTGATATAGGTCTAGGGTGTTGGTGCACTTATGTGAACGTAAGTGAATTAGGCTTTATTTGTGCTAAACTAATTTAATTTAAGTTTTCGCATTGTATACATGGTTTAGACAAAAGAAAATGTATTTAGTGATAATAATTGTAAAAAAAATTTAGACTATCTATTCACCATCTCTAGTCAGCCTTCTTGATCGCACGACCCTCCAACCACTACGAAAGAAGTCTAGAAGCTCATAGGATGCATGACAGTTTTAAGTCGTTTCATTATACGACTGGAGGGAAATGACTTCCTATCTTCAAACTTCTAAGGAAGCATAAGGGATTCGAGTGGTCGAAGGAAGCTAACGACGTCTTCGATGATGTCAAGAAATATCTTACAAGTGCTTCTGTTCTAGTTCTCTGAAACCAGAAGAGACGCTCTTAACATATCTAGCTGCCACGCCACAGGCAGTAAGTGTAGTACTGGTCGCGGAATGCGAGGATGTCCAACGACCGGTCTACTATATAAGCGAAATCTTACACGGGCCTAAGGAGTGCTACCCTTAGGTTTAAAAACTTTTATATACCCTCCTTATGTCTTCGAAAAAACTAAGTCATTATTTTCAAGCGCACAAAATTATTGTGTCGCTTGAGTTTCCCTTATGATAGGTCTTCCAGGATAGGGAAGCAGCGGAACGTATGGCTAAATGGACGGTAGAATTTGGGGAGTTCAACCTCCATTTTGTGTCCCGAATGGCTATTAAATCCCAGATCTTGACAGACTTTGTCATCGAATGGATAAATCTTGAACCTGTTCAGGATCCCCAATACACTCCCATCGGATGGTAATCATTCGGTTAAGGCATCCTGTGGCAAGGAGAAACTACCGCCGCTATGCGAGCTATATAAAGGTGGACGTCAGAAAGAAGAGGTGAGAATCTAGGACAGACACAAGGGAGAATAGCAGTAGAGTAGGCTTTTTCGTATTACTTTCTCTATTGTAATCAGTTCATTGAGATATATCTACACAGAAAATATGGTTGTTATTCTCGCTATAGATGACCCGGACCTACATAAAAATCTTTGTATCTTTTCTCTGCATATTGATAGCCAGGTCATAAGATGACAAAGTCAAAATCCATAAGCCTAAAACCAAAAAAACTCACCAAATCGCGATTGTTATCTATCCGTCAGCTTTTTACGTGCCTGCAGTGTTTGCAAATGCTGATCGTCTTGCCATGCCGGCGGGTGCCCGCACCGGGCGGCCGGCTACCCGATCGAGGCCGAAAGGATGTGCCCTTTCGCGTACTCGAACACACTTACACACATATCATTGGAGATGCAGATTGCAATGGCCGGCATGCGGTAGTAGCACTACAGAGCATTTGAAATGTATGCAGTGAAATCGCCTAGTGCAGATCGTTCTGCTGCATTGACCCCGGCTGGATCCACCTCTTCCGTTGGTTTCAAAAGTATGGCAGATGGTCTTGGCGATCTTGGCGAATCTATCTCCGATTGGACACTTGTGTTGTGCATCCTTCACTGCCTCAATGAGAAGTTCTCTCATATGGTGCCAATCCTCAAGATGCAACGGTCATTTCCTACATTCGTGGAGACTCATTTATATCTTCTCCTCGAAGAGATCACCAAGAACTCCAAATCAACCGTGCCATCTGTAACATCCTGAAAAATTCGAAATTTGAAAATATAAAGTTCTTAAATTGTTTTGCAATATGTTCTGTTGAAACTTGGATTTTATGTTGATTTTCTGAATTTTGGTGGAGGATCCAAAAATTTAAGAAAGCTTCGAAAAATGAAACTAATATTAATAATGCCATGAAAGGGAATATACACATAATGGAAAACCCAAAAATTTTAAATTCAAATCTGAATAGATGGCCCATAAAAGGGGAGGGAGAATCTTGAATTAAAATATAAGAATTCATTTTGGAAACAATAGCATAAAAGGGCAATAAAAACAAATAAAAACACAAACATAAACTTACATAAAAATATATATATAAATATGCAAAATGTGCATATGCAAGAAGAAGTGGCTAGTCATAAAGAGGATAAAAATATCAACACTTAGTGAGCAAACAAAATGAGCAAGCATGGGAATGCATACACAAAAATACCTAATACATAAATGAATAAACAAAAAAAAGAGAAAAGGAGGTCAAGTCGGCCGAAACGGCTCGGCCCAACCCCCTTTTTTCTTCCCGCTTTGCACGGCCCAGCGCGCCTTCCTGCCGCTGCCACGCGGGCCCCGCCCCTCCCTGCTTCCTCTCCCGGGCCAGCGGGCCCGCTCCGCCCGCGCGCGGCTCCTCCTTCTTCCCCCGTGCGCCCTGGTCCCCCTCCTTCTCTCTGTTTAGGCCAAAGCCGCGCGGCACGGCCCCGCTCCGCCGGCCTCATCACGCGCGCGGCGCCATCATCACTCCCGGATCCCCAAGATCTCTCTGCTCTGCTGCCGCTGTCTCACCGGTCACATCGCCGCCTGACACCGCAGCCGCTGCCCCCGCCACCGCTGCCCTGCCTGCCACCAACGCGACCGCCCGGGCAAAGCCTCGATGCCAGCCCCGCCCGCTCCCCTATAAAAGCTGCCGGAGCTCCCACAAGACTCCCCACACCTCATACTCCCTCCACCGCAAAGTAATCGAACTTTCACACCCTTTTCACCGCCGATGCCGCTCTTCTCCCCAATTCTGGCCACCGCGTTTTCCCCCGATTCCAGCCGAGACAAGCTAATTACCTCTTCCCGAGCCATCTTCAGAGTGCCTTGAAGCTACCCCCGGCCTTCCCCAAGCTCCCCATGGACCGTACCTCGCCGGCGTCGAAGCCCATCCCTAAGCCGCCGCCGCCGGTCCGCCTCGGGTCTCCTCGGTCTTCGACGCCACTACCTTCGGCACCCTCTCAGCTCCAGCATCCCATTTTTCCCCTCACTGGCACCTCCCCGGCCGCCCACCGCACCGTCGCCACTCCCCGCCCTCGGCCTCCTCTGCACCGGCTTCTGCTATAGCAAGGCTTAGCTACAATGATCGCCGCTATATAGACAGGTAACACCCAGAGGAGAGTTGGCTAGCAGCGCCAGCGCTCGCCTCGGCCACCCGCGTTCGAGCCCCCGCTTCGCAGCGCTAAGGCCAAGCGCTGGTGATTATTTTGTTTGTTGCCCTGGCTGGTCCCACCTGTCAGTGACCGTCAGCCCGAGTAGTCCACTGACAAGGGGGGTCCCGCCTGCCATAGATATATATTCCAAAAATAAGAAATTAAGAAATTAAAATCTATGAGCCCACCTGTCAGGATTTTAATATTTTATGGATTTAATTAGACTGAGAACTTTAAATGGGCATAACTTATTCATTTTAACTCCAAATTGAATGAAACAAATTTCTAAATTCATCTAAATTCAAGATCTATCTAATGGAACTAAAACCAAGAATTTTAGAGCTCATTTGAAATTTCGGTTGACCAACCGTGGCGCCGGATGTGTGTCGCCCTCGGCGCCTGCACTCTCATCTACCACTGCAGGTGACTCCGCCAGCCCTACTGCCCTGATGGCTCTACGCCTTAGGTTGATGCCAACGGAGCTGGCACCATCTCCTGCCCACCGACAACCATACCTATTACACCGATAGCCAATGATCATCACATTGTTACGCACAAAAAGTTAGGATTTCGTCTTCCAGTTCAACGGCTCAATATACAGGCCACAGTGCTCTCCCCTGTGCCCAAAACACACTGGGATGCCTTGGCTGATCGTAATTGGCGCCATGCTACGACTGAGCAATACAACGCTCTTCAAGCCAACAACACCTGGGACCTCATTCCGCGTCCACCTCGAGTAAATATGGTGGCAGGAAAATGGATTTTTTGGCATAAATTTCTCTTAGATGGTTCTCTTGATCAGTATAAGGCTAATTGGGTTCTTCGTGGTTTCACACAGCGCCCTAGCATTGGTTTTGATGAGACCTTCAGTCCCATGATTAAGCCTACTACAATCCGCACTGTGCTCACATTGGCACTATCTCGAGACTGGCTGATTCATCAGTTTCACGTCAAGAACGCCTTTCTACATGACACTCTATTTGAGACTATCTACTGTGTGCAGCCCTTTGGATTTGTTGATCCTACTCGACCTAACCATATTTGTCAGCTCAACAAATCTCTCTACGGCTTGAAGCAAGCACCTCGTGCATGGTATAGTAGTTTCGCCTCACATCTCCTATCCCTTGGCTTTGTGGAGACCAAGTCGGATATATAACTCTTTGTGTTCCACCGGGGTGCTGATACGGTGTACTTACTAGTCTAGATGGATGACATAGTCTTGACTGTCTCCTCTGATGGTATTCTTTGCTAGGCGATCTCAACTCTCCAGCAAGAATTTCCTATGAAGGATCTCGGTCAACTTGACCATTTTTTGGAGATGTTAGTCTACCGTCAAGAAGGTACTCTCTTTCTTTCCTAGCGCCAATATATTTTAGACATTCTAGAGTGCACCGGGATGTCCACCTGCAAGACCTACAACACACCAGTTGACACGCACTCCAAGCTCTCTAGCGATGACGCTCCAGTTGATGATCTGACTCACTAGCGCGGTCTTGCCTGTGCTTCGCAGCACTTGACTTTCACTCACCTTGATATTGCCTACACTATGTATCAGGTATGTCTTTACATGCATGATCCACGTGAGCCACATTTTGCTTTGGTGAAACGCATCATGCGGTACCTTCGGGGGACTCTTGAGGAGGGTTTGTTCCTTCACTGCACTTCACCTGCCGAACTAGTTGTGTACTCCAATGCTAATTGGGTGGGCTGTCCAGACACACGCAAGTCCACCTCGGGTTATAGTGTTTTCCTCGGTGACAATCTTGTCTCTTGATCGTCAAAGCGACAGCACACCATCTCCCGATCAAGTATGGAGGCTGAGTACCATGCCGTTGCAAGCAGCGTCGCTGAAGCCTGCTGGTTGCGCCAATTATTCATGGAGCTACACAGTCCACTTCACCGCGCTACCCTAATCTACTGTGACAATATCAACGCGATCTACCTTTCCACCAACCCAGTTTAGCATCAGCATACCAAATATATAGAGATTGACCTGCATTTCATTCGGCAGCATGTTGCTCTCGGTGACGTGCGTGCTCTTCATGTCCTAACGTCATCATAGTACGCGGTTATCTTTACCAAAGGTCTGCGCACATCCGTTTTCACCAAGTTTTGATTCAGTCTGAACGTTCGTCCTTCTATCGTTCTGACTGCAGGGGAGTGTTAGATATCTACATACGACCATCGACCACGTTGTGTCGATCATGGCAGGTCGTGGTTGACCTCCTATGGTTGTTACATACTACGAATCACGATATCTTTTCAGGTATCTTCATTTCTTATCTCCCGGGTATTGTTTCTATAAACCGTTTGTTTATATATAAAAGGAAGATACCTATATATGTAATTATTGATTCATTAATCAAGTCATTTGCGTAATTTCTCCAAAACACTAGACGCTTTCAATAACATCTCAACAAAACAAAGTTAAGAGACAAATATGCGCATTTCATTCAGAGCAAAAACGTGCACTTCCGTTGGTACCAAACGTTCGACTCTGCTGCGCTAAATAACAACTCAAAACCTAGCTGTACTACTTAGCTAAGCCCATTCTATTTTTCGAGAAGGTAGCTAGGGGTTTTGCCACCCGGAGGAAGAGAACAAAAACATTTTCTTCCAATTTCCACACGCGAACGAACCGTCACAATTCTGTCTGGAATATTTGGGTTCTTGGAATCTCTGCAAAGGCTCGTGAGCGCGTACGCTGAAGAGAATCCAGTACGCATAGGGTTCTCTCCACGAATCAGAACTTACCTTGCATCTTCCCGCTTGGATCCAGATGCGGTTACAGTTGCAGCGGCAGCGGCTCCTGCCGCCTGTACGCGCCAATACAGCGCAAGCAAACAAAGGCGCAGGTCGGCGCCATCCATCGCACCGCGAAGACGGAAACGAAGGAGACGGAATCGCCACGCCGCACACGTCCGAGTGCTGCCACGGAGAAGAGAACAAGAATGCCTTCGACACTGTCGTTCTGTGGCCTTCAGAGAAACGTCCTGGGCTCCTGGCTCCCCAACTGAGGGGAAAAGAAGAGAGGTGCTGGTGAAACGCAGGAGAACAGAAGAAGACGCGATTTTTTTTTCTCCAAGAAAAATTTTATGTTCTTTCTGTCCCGTGTGACCGCAGCCCCTCGGGTGCCTGTAAAAGCTAAAACCGAAGGGGCCAAGATGCACAGCACTACAGCAGTAGTAAAAACAGTTCAAGCTTTGTCCGATTGATTTGTCTGTAGATAATTTGGGTCCTGATCAACTCGACTTCGGCTTCTGACTTATTTTTTACTATTCATAAGTTTCGTTTTTTTCTGAACTTTTGGCTTTTTGTTGAGTTTTTTTGCCGGTTCTTTTTTCTCCGTATTTGTTTGTATTATACGTAATGGGCTAACATATTTTTTATATTTTTAAATTTTTTTAAATTTAATTATGCTAAATAAGCCTCTGTCATTCTGATGCTTTTTCACCAATTACTGATGTTTTCAGCCATAAGCCATGAGTTTTTCAGCCGAACCGATCACCACCTTGATTAGAGCCCCAAAGTTAGTTGATTTGGTACAGGAGCAATAGAACCCGTGTTTCCCCGTTGTATCTAAGGTCACATTGGCTTATTTATTCACAACACAACAATCAAAATTAAGGGTCTGTTTGGTAACGGCTGCGGCTTATGGCTTTTAGCTGAAATTTTTGAATTTTGGCTGTTTACGGTACAGATTACGGAGAGACAGATACTCACTTTTGATTTTGGCTGGTACAGATGTTGAGCTTTTAACGTGTAGATCATTTAACTTGTAGACTCCGTCTCGAGAAAATACTCCGTTTAAAAGTTAGGTACTGTAGTAAAAATCAAAAGCCGCCAACTTCGAAGGAAAAGAATAGGCCCTAAATTCCTTTCATCTCGGGCCACCCTCAACCGCGACTCATCGGATTCCACCGGCACTGTAGCAAGTTGCTGCAGCGACTCCGGACGTTAATGGCCGTACCTATTTTTCCTTGAGGAACTATACCCGTACCGATTGATTTTCCACATTTGATTTTTCCGATCAAACGACCACAACTAGGCTAACTTGTTTAAGCTGTTTTACCGGTTCTTTTTTCTGTATTCGTTTGTATTATCTATAATAGGCTAATTTATTTTTTTCTATTTTTAATTTATTTTAAATTTAGTTACGATAAATAAACCACCATCAGGTACAGTATAATTTCAACCAGATATAGTACAATTTCAGACATAAATCAGCTTATTTCAGTTCAACCGAGCGACACCTAGGAATGGTGCAAGGGCATAACACTGTTCACCTCTACAGGTAACTATTCCCACCTGTCACTGTGCATGTTTTCTTTGCCGCAATAACAGCTCAAGTTCGTCCAACGTTAGGATTAATGTAGCAACGGTGGTGAGTAATTACAGGTCGGGGGCGAGGCGCGGAAGGACGGTGCAGGAGACCGCGACCTGTTGCTGTACGTTTCGCCCTGTGCGCCGGTTACTAGGGCCGCGCCGTCGTCCCCTCTCCGACTCCGATACGCACACGGCACGCCCCAAACCAAGCACGTATTCGGATGTACTGCAGTTGACGAGTGGGCCTCACAGGGGATTATCACTCATGATGATTCTGTGTTAACTCAAATAATAATGCTCAAATGATACTAGTCTGGAAACCTTTATGAAATGACTCTGGTACTGCAGGAAAATATATTGGTTAATAGGAGTAGTAAGTTTTTCGATAACAGTTTTGCTTATATCGGAAAAGACTTCTCTTTTTTTCTCCAGTAATGATAACAAACAGTGAAACAGACATCCATAGCGAGAAACTTTTACCATACACCTCACGCCCACTTTCCCCACTCCACCTGCTTGTTTGCTTTCTCGTTGCGCTCCATCGTGCTTTTGCTTTCTCGTTGTACTCTATCTTGCTCTGTCGTATCCAGAGTCACTGCTTTGCCCTTTCCCTAGCTGTTGTGCACAACTGCCCCCTTCTCTCTCCAAGTTGAGATGGTGGCACACTGGAGGAGCTAGGGAGGGGAGTGTCGGATGTGTGCATATTGAAGGGAGTTGCATGGTAGTTTAGCCAGTAGAGAGCTTGCGACGAGCCATCGGGCTGTGGCCCAACTAGATCTGGGTATGTTAGCTCTGAGCTAGCCCGCTTCTCCTCCAACAACGAGCTCGGCCATCGTTACCTTGGGCATGGCCTCCTCCTTCGATAGACTTTTGTTGCAAATATTTTTTTGAATTGATGTAGCACTTTTTCTCGACTGCAGCATGAATTGTTGTATTTTATTTCAACGTGCTTTCTGAAACATTTCTAAAATATTACAGCAAGATGTATTTGTTAGAATTGGGTTTTAAATTTGTTGCACAAAAGTATTTTTTTCATTGCAGTTGGTTTTTCAATGTATTGCACAAGAGATTTTTGTTGTGATTGGTTTTTTTTATTTGTTGCACAAGTTTTATTCTTGTTGCAATAAGGATTTACGTTTGTTGCAATATCACCATAGTCGTTACTAGAGGTGCTCACGTGTTTAGTGGCAAAGTTCGATGGATGTTGTTGGGATCCCGATTTGACAAATTTAGTATAACAGTCGAACATGATGGTAATGCTAATGGATGATTTGGTGGTAGATATACGATTCTTTGGATCAATTAGACGAGAGCCATCAGAGGTGTGGGAAATTGAGGTTTTTAGGTAGTGGCTAACCCAAAAATGAAGCAATAGTGGCTAACGTAGGATACCCCGATACGCGATACGGGTACAACGATGCACATATGAAGATACCGCGGTACGATATTTTGCAAAAACATGGATATGTCGATACGGCAAACATATATGTATTTAAAATTTTAAAAATATTGATAGGCTATGAGAGAATGAGAAAATAGGATTACCTTGATGAATGCTATACATTCCATTATTCCTTGCCTCCCACACTCATTACTTCAGTTATAAACTGCGTAATTAACACAACATAGATCATGCGACAAATATGCAAACTTAAAGCATTAGAGTAACCTTTAAAAGTTCAAGAATCAAGACAACCATTGCTTCTACTGTGATAAGTCTTGAAATGGGGAATGCATGAAAGTTACAATTGTGAAGCGTTAGGCAATAATGCAATATTCTGATTTACAAATTGACTTGTCATTAGTACTTATTTGCTAAGATTCCGCTGCGTACTCTCGGACACTACGTAGCAGCTCCTCATTAATTTATCACAATATTTGTTAGTATGTGATAATTTATTGAGAAAACATATCTTGTCAAAGTATGTAAAAAATAAATAAACCAGGAGAGAACATGTAATGTACAGATCATGTCACATTAACACTAACATACCCCTTTCTTTCTTTGGCTTGTTGAATCAAATTGTTGTATAATCTGCTTTAGAAGACCTCTTTCTGGTTCCATCAGTAGTCTCCTTCCTGGTCCAACCTTTGAGATGTTCACAAGTATGTATGCAACAATGTCCAAAAATATCTTCATCTGCATATAAATGGTAAAAGTAAGTCAAGTTACTGAATTGGATGATGACATCCTCAGTCAAACCAAACAATCACAAAAGGGATTGCAAAGTTGAAAATGGATCAGTTCACAAAGAAAAGGAAAATCTTGATATCTTCTTGTCAGTAAAATGATATCCAATAACATGTGGAAAACGTCAGAACACCAGATAATAGTGGAAGATCACTGGCATTATTTCTAGGTTGTGATGGAGTTTCAACCACTAGAAAGTACACATTTGCAGAATTTGACAGATGAACAATAATATAAAGCCAGAGAAATAACTAAAAACTAAAATAAGAGAAACACAACTAATGAAAATAAGAGCATAAGAAGTGAATAAATTCACCTTCGGAACCACTAGATGACCTACCGAACTAATGAAAATAAGAACATTAGATTTATGTGTCAGAATTTACCTCTAGGTGCAGTTTTCACGGAAGGTGAGAATGCTCGATTTTCTTACAGTACTCTACCAAAGTACCAAACTAAACTACCAATTAGGAATTTAGGATTTAGGGCCATTACGCAATTAGTCTGTCAATTACCAACTTGGACGACCGACGATGGGATGGCGGCACGACGTTGCAGCGTTGCGGGATGCCCGGAGCCAGGCTGTAGAGGGGCGGACCGCTGATGACCGGCATAGCGCTAGAGGCAGAGGGGCGGGCCACGGCGTCGGGTGGACTGGCCGATGGCGTGGGGGCGACGCTAGTGGTGGAATCGGGCGGGGCTAGAGGTGGCTAGGTTTGAGGGACTATGCTACGCGATTATGCGCCACAGGCCCACAACGCCAAGGAGTACTACGCCTCTACGTGAGTATGCACCGGGGGAGGGGGTCTATTGAGCAAGTATAATAATGCTGACTAGGTCGCCTCTAGCAAAATCCACATCAGCATAATCCTAAGTGGAAGAGAGAGACAAGAGGAGAGAGAGGCAAGCTGCCCCTTATATAAGAGGTGACCTCTAGCATATCATACGAGGAGTTAGGGGCAGGTTGTAGGCGATGCTAGTTCTTAACTTAGAGCAAGTCCAATAATAGAGCCAAATGTTTGGCTATAAGTCAAGTTATAAGAGCCAAGTTATACAATAGTTTGTCTTCTATTTGTCTACAAAAGGTTTTTTATTATTATGTGATACCATGTCTCACATTCTCTTTCCTATTCCTCCTCACATACATTTATTATCTGAGTCCACCACTGCATAGGCTCTGTGTGACTTGTTGCTTGCATGAGAGCTAAGCTCTCATCTCTCTCCTCTCTTCTCTCCTCACATCGGCAAAAATCTTGACTAGCTTGGTTATAAGACCATTGTTGGACTTGGAGCAAGTCCAACAATGGTCTTATAGCAAGCTAGTCAAGATTTTTGGCGATGTGAGGAGAGAAGAGAGAGAGAGAGATGAGAGCTTAGCTCTCATGCAAGCAACAAGTCAGCACAGTGAGCCTATGCAGTGGCCTGATAATAAATGTATGAGGAGGAATAGAAAGAGAATGTGAGACATGTATCACATAATAATAAAAACCTTTGTAGACAAATAGAAGACAAACTATTGTATAACTTGGCTCTTATAACTTGACTTATAGCCAAACATTTGGCTCTATTATTGGACTTGCTCTTATTGTATTAGCTACCTCCACGCGTTTTGTGGGCCTAATTGATATATTTATGCAAGTATTAAATGTTTGAGTGCTTTAATAGAGATAACATCTACTCAACTTATTGTATTAGCTACCTCCATCATGAGCCACATGTACTCTTTTTGCTTATTTGGCTAGTCTTAGAGGTGGCAGCCACCTCTTCTATTAAATTTGCTCTTAAGGTAGGTACTGTTTGACCCCACATAAACAATAAAAGTGCTTTGGTTTAGCTAGGTCAGGACCCAGGCTACAATCCTCCTAGCCTGGGCCTAGGTCCGCCTCTGTTTTCAGGTATGTGTGTGGAGTGATGTTGAAGTTGAACCCCACACAAGCAGTGCGCAGTGAAGAAGCAAGCTTTTTCCCTCTTGTTTAGTGACAGGGTTGAGAATAGGACGGAGGAGATCGACTTATATGTTGATCCAACGGCTTCCGAGCGATCCGATACCATCCGAAGCTAACGTTCGGATCGTACATTTTTTTCAACTTCTCTGCTGATACCTTTTGTGAAGGCCGTGCCTCGTTTCAATTCTGCTTTCCGTAGACTTTTTTTTTTGAAAGCGGTGCTTTCCGTAGACTTTTCCCGAAAGGAATTCCAATCGTTTCTCCACGGTCACACGTTTTAGTTGACAATGTCAGTGACATGTCTCGAACCATGTGTAAACGACTGCAGTGTCACTGGAGCCCTTCTGTTTTTCTTTTCAGCTGAGCTGCTCCCTCACCCTCCCTCTCTCTCTCTATCTGTATTCCACATTTCCACTCGGGCCCTAGCGATAGCGTGGTTTCACTCCGTTCCTAGTACCACACTACTCGCATCACCGCGCACACACTACACGCCGAGCACACGCATACATAGGCTGATAGGCCACGAGCTCTCCGCTTGCTCGATCGGTCTCCTCTTCTTGCCCCCAAAAGAAAGAGGCTACGTTCTGTAGGGATCAGGCGCCATATCGTAACAATTGCTATGAGATTCTTGGATGAGCAGCGACCCACAAAACACCCACGGGAAGTAAGGTGTGCTGGTTATACTCGCTCCTTCAGCTGATTCCATTTCCAATCTGTTTCTCTGTCTCTCCAAGTTGGCATCTTGATGTGTTTGGATTGGATTGGATTGGATTGGATTGCAGGGTTTGATCTCGCCTGGCCGGCGCGAAGCCTGGATGGATTTGGGCATCTCCTGCAGCCATTGCTCGATTCTCAGGACATCCTGAGCAATTCTTGGTAGTTTGTAGCTTATTGCTGTGTTGGTTTGGTTGCCACATTCCAAAACGCCTAAGCCCGTCCTGCTCAGCTCACATTTGGACTGATTTAGTTTCTTCATGCAGCATTTGGGCCACTTATCTCTGCATTTGCTCTTGTTCTTGGCCATATTGCTTAATTCTTGGTCTCAGTTTGGCACTTCCATGTGTTTGTCTGGCTGCTGGAGTCCAAATTCCAAATTGGCTAGCTCACATTTGCAGTGACTTTGGTCTCCCGGTGCAGCAGCTTTAAACCCTACCTACTTCATCTCACATCCAGACATCCAGTGTTTGGAAAATTCACCATTTGCATGAGCAGTGCTTCTATTTGCTGCAAAGCTGGATCTTGCAATGCGGCTCATCGTCTTGTGTTTCTTGATTTGGGCTGCGTCGGCAGCTGCTGCTGTGGCTGGTTCAGACATGGAGGCACTACTGGAGTTTGGCAGAGGCATCCGGCAAGACCCATCCCGCCGTCAGGCCACTCCTTGGAACCCAACTAGTGCGTTGGATTCTGATGGCTGCCCTGTCGATTGGCATGGCGTGCAGTGCAACAATGGTGAAATTCTTTCAATTGCATTTGATGGCATTGGGCTTGTAGGGAATGCCAGCTTGTCGGCTCTTGCAAGAATGCCGATGCTTCAGAACTTGTCGCTGTCGAACAACAAATTGGAAGGGGTCTTGCCCCGTGCATTGGGGTCTATGACTTCGTTGCAGCTGCTGGATCTGTCGACCAACATGTTCTCTGGTTCAATTCCGGCTGAACTGACTAAATTGGCTAATTTGGGACATCTCAATCTTTCTTCCAATAGTTTTAGGGGTGCATTGCCTTTGGGTTTCCGGAACTTGAAGAAATTGAAGTACTTGGACCTTCATGGGAATGGCTTCATCGGCAAAATGGATGATATTTTTGCACAGTTGCAGAGCCCAATCCATGTTGATTTCAGCTGCAACCAGTTCTCGGGGTCCCTGACATCAATCTCTGACAACTCATCTCTGGGTAGCACGTTGCAGTACTTGAATGTTAGCCACAATATGCTGTCAGGGACAGTATTTGAGAGTGATCCAATGCCTTTGCTCGACAGCCTGGAGGTGTTTGATGCAAGTTACAATATGCTCAACGGCAATGTCCCACCGTTTAACTTCGTGATTTCCCTCAAGGTGTTGCGCCTGCAGAACAATAATTTCTCTGGGTCCATCCCAGAGGCACTCTTTCGGGAGACCTCCATGGTGTTGACTGAACTTGACCTTAGCTGCAACCAACTTGCAGGTCAATTAATTTTCCTACTCTCCATTGCATGCTCGTCTTAAAAGAATTTAAGAAATTGCATTCAGCTCACCCTAAGACATGTAGTTTGTTCTACCATGTTTCCCTGATGCTTGAACAGACATATTGAAGTGATTACATGTTGAAGTCTTACGACCTCTCTCAGACCCGTACGACCACCTTGTAATTGCTACAACCACTCACTGCAGCCGTACGACCACGTTGAAGAAGCTACGACCGCCTCCTGAGTCGTTACGACCGTCTGCTGGTTCTCCGACCATGCTGACAGTCGTTACGACCATGTTGTGACCTCTCCGATCACGCCTCGTTGCTCCGACCACGTAGTTACGACCACATTCACCGCCGCTGCTGCTCTGCACTTTCTTCGACCACGGTCGATCATCGTAGTCGTAACCCGATTACGACCATGTTATGATACTGTCGACCACGTCGAAGGCTCTGTTGACTGCTGTGGTCGTAACGCTTTACGATCACGTCTCTCCGCTGTGATTGCTTACGACAACGCCTTCTCGCTATGGTCGTAACACTTACGACGACGTCTTCTGCTCTGTAACACTTACGACCATGTCTTCTGCTCTGTGACCGTGGTCGTAATAACCACGTCTTCAGCACCTGCGGACACCTCCGTTTGTTGCCGTGGTCGTAACCAGAGTTACGACCACGTCGGTGAACACAATAAACTAAATAGACTTCCCAGAGCCAAACCGTTCTTCTCTTCTTTATTTGTTTCTCTCTTGATCACACCAATCGCTACGATCATCCTGATCACTCTCTTTGTTGCCTTGCCTTTCGATCACACCAATCGCATTAGCCTTACTCACCCTCTCTCGGTTACAATGCTCTGCCCTTTATAACCTGCTCTACGACTTCGTCTCGGAGATAGCTACAACTTTGAGATGAACTCGAACACGACTATGACACGGACTCGAAATACAACTGTACTCGTACACGACTTATGACCATAACAAACCAACTACGATCACGACTTAAACCGACTTGCACACTGCAAACTCGAATATGACTTTGACTTCTAAACTGAAAACAAGATTACAAACTCTAACAATCACCTCCTTAATCTTGTTTTTTCATCTTGCTCATGCCGATCTTCTCTCTTACTTCCGCTTCTTCCTTGCATGCCTGCCTGGGCTGGAGCACCTGCTCCCACAGCCGTCTCTTCGGCCTTGTTTACATGTTTGGTTGTCTTCTACCTGCAGCACTTGCTCACTCTTCCTCCACCAGCACCAACTCTTTCTCTGTCGTGTGCTCTTGCTTTCGACCACCGCTCCCGCTGCGCTCCGCTGTCCTTGCAGATACGTGAGACCACTTGAGCCAGTGCCCGTTGCATGCCTGCTTGCGCGTCTTGCCTCTGCTTTAGGGATGTGCCAACCTCCCTATGGGTCCCGGCACCTTAGCCTCCCGAGCCCCAGCTCGCTACGACTGCATGCATACCACCAACTGTATATGGTCTATGCCAACCACCCAAGCTATCGTCGCTTCGACCTCCCTCTGCGTCAGTTGTGCACATACCTGGTATGACTATGCTTCGCTCCTCTCCGCCTGCATGCGCGCATCCGGAGTCGACTGCATGCGTGTGCGCACCTCCTACGCCACTTGCTACGACTGCTACATGTTCGTTGCATGCACCTCCGGAGCCGCTGTCTATTGAGAGTCTACCTCAGCTGCAACTTCACCATAATTTGGCTTCTCCATGCTGCTCTTCACACAAACCGACCTATAAGTTTTCAAAAAAAATCTTGTACACCCGATTTGGAGATCTTTTCGCCTTCATCAACAAATATCTATTCTTGTCGTACACTCGCAAGAACTTATGCTGCAGCACCACCCTGCAGCCTCTTTTTGTCATCTGTCTGAGACTAAGTATGTTGTTGCATAGACTTGGTATATAATAAATTCCTGTTAATAACGTATCTCCGTTCTTGCATTGCAACATTGTTGTCCCTTTGCTTTTTATTTCCACCATGGAGCCATCGCCAAACTTAACCTTGCCCCAATCTTTTCGTCGAGCTTATGAAACATGGAGCGATCTCCCGTCATGTGGTTGCTTGCTCTATTATCCAAGTACCATTGATCCGTGTAATCATGGCTTTCTTCCTTCGTGTGTAGTTTTGGAACTACGTTCTCCTCATTCATTGTCACCATAACCGGCTCCTTTTCAACATATGAGGAGAGAAGTACTAACGCTTCGTCATCTTCTTCTTTGTCTTTGGCGAGGTTTACCTCCCCGTCCTTCTTCTTGCTTTTGCAATCCGAAGCATAGTGCCCAAACCCGTTACAGTTGAAGCACTTTATATGGCTGCGACATCCTGACGCGTAGTGCTCGTATTCACCACATTCAAAGCACTTGACATATGACTTATCACGGGATCTCTCACCACCGCCTTGCCCAGCCTTATCTCCATGGCTGCCTCGACTGCGCCACCTCCCGTGGTTGTTTGATGAGCCACGACTGTCTCTTAGATCTCCCTTTACTAGCAACGCCTGCTTGTTATGAGATCCCTGCTGGTTACGCGACTGAAACCCCTTCAGTAACTCCTCATGCGCCTTGAGAGAGCCGGTGATCTCCTCTATCCTCTTGTCCAGATGGGGGGAGTACATAAGTGTTGTGATAACAGGTATGTACTTCTTCGGAAGCACACGCAGGTACTTCTTCACTAACACATATTACTCTATCTTGTCGTCAAGAGAGTTAATCTGATTGTACAACGAACTCAGCTTGCCAGTGAACTCGTCCACCGACTGGGTCTCTCCCATCTTCAGGTTCTCGCACTCGCTCCGCAAATTCTGGAGCCGCACCTCCTTGACATGATCAACTCCCTCGTGCATCGTCTGAAGCATCTCCCACGCCTCCCATGCCGTCTCCTTGCCGATGAGCTGATGCATCATTGCATTTGGCACCGCCTGGTAGATGATGGCCAAAGCCGTCTGATCTACCTTGTCATCCACCTCCTTGTCTTTCCCCTTCGGATTGACTGTACCCCAGACTCTCTGGGCGTGCATGTTTGCCTTCATCTTCATTGCCCACACCGGGTAATTGTCGGTCGTCGGGAGAGGGTACTGGAGGGAGATTAGCCCACCCTGAGCCTTTGCCTTGTTGCCCATGATCTTCAAAACCGAAGTCAACTAGCTCTAATACCACTTGTTGAAGTCTTATGACCTCTCCCATGACCTGTACAACCACCTTGTAGTCGCTACCACCACTCACTGCAGCCGTACGACCACGTTGAAGAGGCTACAACCGCCTTCTGAGTTGTTACGACCGCTCTGCTGGTTCTCGGACCACGTTGATAGTCGTTACGACCACGTTGTGATCTCTCCAATCACGCCTCGTTGCTTTGACTACGTAGTCGTAACTTCAGCAGAAGTTATGACCACGTTCACCACCGCTGCGCTGCACCTCCTTCGACCACGGTCGATCATCGTAGTCGTTGTGATACTGTCGATCACGTCGAAGGCTCTGTCGACTGTTGTGGTCGTAACGCTTTACGACCACGTCTCCCCGCTGCGATCGTTTATGATCACGCCTTCTCACTGTGGTCGTAACACTTACGACCACGTCTTCTGCTCTGTGACCGTGGTGGTAACTCCTTTACGACCACGTCTTCAGCACCTGCGGACACCTCCGCTCGTTGTCGTGATCATAACTTTGGTTACAACCACGTCGGTGAACACAATGAGCTCAATAGACTTCCCAAAGCCAAATCGCTCTTCTCTTTTTTATTTCTCTCTCTTGATCACACCGATCGCTACGATCACCCTAATTGATCTCTTTGTTGCCTTGCCTTTCGATCACACCGATTGCATTGGCATCTGCTCGCCCTCTCTCGGTTACAATGCTCTGCCCTTTATACCTTGCTCTACGACTTCGTCTCGGAGACAGCTACGATTCTGAGATAGACTCGAACACGACTACGACACTGACTCGAAATACAACTCGTACTCGTACACAACTTACGACCATGACAAACCGACTACGATCACGACTTAAACCGACTTGCACACTGCAAACTCGAATATGCCTTTGACTTCTAAACTGAAAACAAGATTATAAACTCTAACATGGAAACAATGAGCATATTAAAAACAGTTCTTTCATTGCCATAATAACCAGTGTGACACTGATTTGTATACTATGTTTTTAACACTGGGGTTTCACTTGATTTATTGCATTTACCAACCATGATGTTGATTATCTCTAGTTTCTTTTTGAGGAACAGATTACCTCCAGTTTCGTCTGAACCCTTTTGTCTTACACAGGTCCAGTTAGACGTGTAACATCGATGAATTTGAAGTACCTAAACCTGTCATGCAATAGCCTTCAAGGAACTTTACCAATCACATTTGGGAGCTGTTCAGTCATTGATTTGAGTAGAAACATTCTTTCAGGGAACTTATCGGTTGTCCGAACATGGGGAAATTATGTTGAGATGATTGATTTGAGCTCAAATAGATTGACAGGAACTTGGCCAGATGAGACAACCCAGTTTTTGAGGCTGACTTCATTGAGGATTTCCAACAACTTGCTAGCAGGAGAACTGCCAACTGTTCTTGGAACTTATCCTGAGTTAATTGCCATGGACCTTAGTCTCAATCAGCTGCACGGACCTTTGCCTGAAAATCTGTTTACAGCAGTCAAACTGACCTATCTAAATCTTTCAGGAAACAGCTTTGCAGGGACTCTTCCTCTTCCTACTTCTGGAACCAAGAACTCGACTTCTATAGACTTGTCCGTTCTCCCTGTGCAAACTTCAAACCTCTCATATGTTGATCTTTCAAACAATTCTTTGAGTGGCTCACTGCCTTCGGGCATTGGTGATTTGAGTGTATTGGCATTGCTGAACCTTTCTCAGAACAACTTTACAGGGCAAATCCCAAAAGCAATCACCATGCTAAAGAATTTGCTGTACATTGACTTGTCAAGCAACCATTTCGATGGTAGCATACCTGATGACCTCCCTGACGAACTTGTCGAGTTCAATGTCTCCTACAACAATTTGTCTGGCTCCGTTCCAAGCAACTTGCTGAAATTCCCTGACTCATCTTTCCACCCAGGGAATGAATTACTTGTTCTTCCTCACTCTGGATCACCAAATAGCCCTGAGGAATCAGGTAAGGGGAGACACGGTATGAAGCGTGGAATTCTATACGCATTGATCGTATGTGCTGTTGTCTTTGTTACTGGGATCATTGTGCTTTTGCTTGTTCATTGGAAGATAGCTAGCTGGAAGAGTAGTGAAAAAGGCACTGGCCAAAGTAAACAGTCTGTAACTCAAGGCCAGGGTGCTGAGAGACGTGCAGAAACCCCAACATCAGACATGCACGAAGTACCATTAGGATCATCGCCATCTGCAGAGTATGGAGGTGTTCCCTTGCCTGGCAGTGGCAAGGAAAGACAGCATGAAGCACAAGATGTGGATCAGCCAACAGGCAGTAGCTCTACCCTTAAAGATAGCACGAAGTCTTCGATGCCTCCATTGACATCATCACCTCCTGATGCGTGGGTGCACCATCATCACTCCATCTTGAGAGTGCACTCTCCTGACAAACTGGTCGGGGATCTACATCTTTACGACAATTCTTTGTTGTTCACGGCTGAAGAGCTCTCTCGTGCTCCAGCAGAGATCATTGGCAGGAGCTGCCATGGGACATCCTACAAGGCTACACTTGACAATGGGTATGTGCTGACAGTGAAGTGGCTGAAGGAGGGCTTTGCTAAGAGTAAGAAAGAATTTTCCCGTGAAATAAAGAAGCTCGGCAGTATCAAACATCCCAATCTAGTCTCACTGAGAGGCTACTACTGGGGTCCCAAAGAGCACGAGAGGATCATCATATCGGACTATGCAGATGCCACATCTCTGTCTACCTACTTGTCTGGTAATATGGTTTCTTAATTTGCCTCATCGAATTCTTCTGGCAGTTGATTTGTATATATCCTGACGCATCTTTCTCGTATATGTTCAGAGTTTGAAGAGCGGAATCTTCCACCTCTATCAGCGGGCCAGCGGCTGGACATAGCAATCGACATTGCCCGCTGTCTGGATCACCTGCACAATGAGAGGGTGATCCCACACGGCAACCTGAAGTCGTCCAACGTCCTGATTCAGAATCAAAGCCCATCTGCTCTGGTAACTGACTACAGCCTTCACAGGCTGATGACTCCAGTCGGCATGGCCGAACAGGTCCTGAACGCAGGGGCCCTCGGGTACTCCCCACCTGAGTTTGCAAGCACCAGCAAGCCGTGCCCGTCTCTGAAGAGCGACGTGTACGCCTTTGGTGTCATCCTGCTGGAGCTGCTGACAGGGAGGATCGCCGGGGAGATCATCTGTATGAATGATGGCGTGGTCGACCTGACGGACTGGGTGAGGATGCTGGCGAGGGAGGAGCGTGTTTCAGAGTGCTACGACAGGCGCATTGCGGAAGACGAAGGCTCGGGAGCCGCCGCCCCCAAGGCGCTGGAGGACATGCTGCGCATCGCCACCCGCTGCATCCGGTCTGCGTCGGAGAGGCCGGAGATACGGACGGTGTTTGAGGACCTCTCGTCCCTGCCGTCGTGACCTGCAAGTTCTTGCTGCTGTACATCTCGTACCTACCCTACCTACACCAGTTTGTCCAAACTCCGGAGAGCGTATACTTACACTTGTTAGGATATTGTGGCGACGTGTCTAGTCTCTTTTGATCGAGCGTTCTTCGGTTGGGCTTCCCCTTCCGGGGAAGCGTTTATTCGTTTTTAGTTAGTCGACAGTTTTTAGGTCTAGAATAAGGTTGTGTATTGTGATTTTGGACATCGGATAGGAAATAAATAAATAAAAAGGTGTAGCGATTTGTTGTTCTTGCATGTTTATACAATCAAATGACCAAATATGTAGATTTGCCTTCCAAAAAATAAACTGTAGCAGAATAGCCAGCATTTTTTTTTCTAATGCGAATGATGGAATAAGGTTCGATTCGCTTGTTATTAACGTCGCCTGGTGTTCTCGTAATGCCGTCTCGAATACGAATCAAGTAGTCTGTTTATCATATTTATATTTGTATTTTATAGATGAATATAAATTTAAATATTCCCAAATACGAATCAAATGTAACAAATACAAATTCGAATCGAATATCTATTTAATTCGATCGAATCTTGATATCCTCATAACTTATATAGTATGAAGATATTAATGATATTTTATTCTCGTACAATCACATTTAATTATTTTAATTCATTTACTTCATCTAAAGAAACATGAATTCATAGTGAATTAAAAAAATTTATCCAACTAATTGGTCGTATTGTAATAAAATATATATATTGCTTCACCGAATATGAATACAGAAGCAAATAGCTCGAATAAAATAACATTTCGGATGTTAAAAGTTTATACTATATTTGTATCCATATTTTTTTATATGAATTCAAATAGAAGAGAAATTGTTAATCGGATGAAAAAAATCTATAGCGTATTTATATTCTATCGAATTCGGTAACTAAATAATACGAATAATTTATATCCATTTTTCACCTCTAAGCTAGACAAGTACATTGTCAACGGGAAGAGGTAAAGACAATGTCCTAAATTCTCTTGTGGACAGAATCACAGGTCACAGCTACTACATCGATGCTATTTGGTTCGATACGGGCGCATTACTACCAGATAAGGTGTAACGCCCCTATTTTTAGGAACAGAGATGTTTTACCAACCGTAATAGTCCAAGAGTTCAGTTGCGGATGAAAGGTGTATTATACCTGCTCACGAACAATTAAAAGAAGTAATTTGATTGAAATAAGACCTAATAGCCAATTTTAATAACAATACGGGCGTCCAAGCCCAAATCTTAACTTACATACAGAAGAGCCGAAGAAAACCCCACAGGAACACTTGAGCGCAGTCATAACCCTAACCCGAACACTTGCAGCATCGTCTTTTCTTCTGGAATCTGTTGTGGTGGAAATGTTGCAAGACTGAGTACCAACCACTGTACTCAGTAAATCACATGTGGAAATACTATATATCTACTTACCAGGATTCTCAAGAGAAAGGAATATAGTTGTTTTATTATGAGGTGGATGCAATTTTATTTGCAAACAAATAAAATTTAAAATATTTGCTCCTTAAGATCAGGGGGTTTTCTGGTATCAGTGAAAGTTTCATCATTACTCAAATTAACAACATCAGAAACACTACTTATGCCTCGTTGTTGGAATCACCCAAGTAACACAGCTTCATTAACCGGAAGCACGGCGTATTCGAATACCGTTTATTTCACTCTGCAGAGCTGCCCTACTTTACCCACAAGATTTCTTAATCCACGTCTGGCTTTAAGAAAACAAGATTTTTCACTGTTCAATTCTTTATGTAGCCTCTACCTAGTAGGCCTCCCAGTAAGCTCAGGCTACCCCTGTCTTATCTTAGTCTACTATTGTGCGGCTCACATAACAGCGTAATTGACACTCAAGTCAATTGTTCAGATAACATAACCAACCTCCATACGGTCCTGCTTAACCCCTTCAATATGGACTCGCACTTTGCCTCCAAACTGCTTTTGTAGAGGTTCAATCGAACTTGAGCAGTTACTAGACCAGGGTTGACGTATCAACACTTGTGGTTGGGCGATCACTGTGTCTTTTACTTGGCACAAGGTTCTTGTCCTCATATTTTTCACCAATCCAAACCAATCTCCATTCCAGGGTAAAGCGGTGGGCGAAGTCCGTTACTCAGATCCCCACAACCTCTCTACCCGAAGTCCAACCCTAGGGTAAAGCGGTGGACGAAGTCCGCCGCACGGATCCCCACAACACCCTTACCGTAATTTGTGCACGCTGGTATCACCAGCCTAGGGTACGGTGTCCCATACCACCCTGCCCTAGCTCTGGGTTTTCCAAATCTACCGGCCCACGGCCAAAGTCACTTAGTAGTACAAAATATTGAGTGAGATGATCTATGAATATTTATACAGTATGTTAATAATTACTATGGCTGTCAAGGTGAATGTGGCCATCAAAGTAAACAGGGCTTTTATCAGTGGTAGGATTTATCTAATTAACATGTCATTCTAAACATTTATTTTAAGCAACTATCATTTCACAACTATCAATAATGAAAATACATTAAATAAATAATATAAATTTCATGGGATTCAATATGATCAAAAACATGTGACTTGCTTTCTTTCTGTTGCTCTTGATCTTCTTGACCAGCTTTAAATTTACCTTATTTGCTTTTGCTGTCCTTCGGTTGACCAACTCGCTTGGTCCGTTCACTAGCGTCGAAAACGAGGTCAAATAGGTTCCTGCTTTGCGAGATGCAAGCTGGGAACAAAATGCAATTAAAAATAAGAAAGAACATAAAAAGAAGTGGGTTGGGTTGGGTGGTCGAAGTTTGGTAACGCTTGGTTGGCTAACAGGGCGAGAATTGGATTTGATAGGTTCAGGACGATCGAAAGGTAATATGTGCGTTGAACAAATTTTGGAAATAAGAGGTGAACATTTAGAAATGGATGGTCGATCTTTAAATTGGGTGAATTGGGTTTTATTGAGATTTAGTTTGGCAAACGGAGGAACTCGAATTTATCTGGAGATGAATATGGTGGGAGGGTGAAATTTGAATTTGAAGGAATAGAGGTCAAATTTGAACTCGGAGTATTGAATTGGTTAGAATGGTGTATTTTTGGAATTTTTAGGACTTTTGGGAATTTTCTGGATTTTTAATAATTTTTTTTCTGAATTTCAAAAATGGATGAATAGTGTGCTACAGTGCTGGGCCAGCCCGATGTGAACAGTGCACGCACACGACTTTAAATTTTAAAATAAAAACAGCCCGTGGGCCATTCGGCTCGGCCCAGCCTCGCCCAGCCACAGCAGCCCATATGCGCGCGCTGCTACCCGGTGGCTGACACACGGGCGGTCGGGATTTAGCCACGCCAGGTCTTCTTCTTCCTCCGGCCGAGTCCTTCCAGTGAAAGCAGGGCTTTCGCCCCCGCTGTGATTCGGCACTGGCGGAGTTCCCCAGCGAGGATGGGTGATACGGGTGGCTTCCTAGGGTGACGGTGGTTCCGTTTTTGGGCTCTGGAAAGCTTGGGAATGGTTGATAGTGGCAGGCGGCAGGAGAGAGGTTTGCGGTCATTCAAGCAAAATTAGGGTTTCTCAGTAGCTATTCAGCGAGTTTAGCAGTGATTTGACCATCTAGGGTTCTTAAGTAACACGAGAGTGGAGGTGGTTTGGGTCGGGGATTTCCCTAGAAGGCTGTCCACGGAAAGGTCGTTTGGGTCGGCGGTGGATTTCACCGACGGAGCTCCACGGGAATGCTAATGTGAATTTGAGCTTGGCTTTCTGTTTGTGGTGCCCCGGAGATTCTATGACAGTGAATAATTGAAGTATGACTGTCGGAAATAGAAAATTGGGGTGTTGTGGCTACAGGCCAAACAGTAGAGAAGGGGACTAGTAGAAGAGGAAGAGAGGAGCCAGATCTATGGGAGAGTTGGTAAGAATGAGAGGATGTGTCTCCTTTGCCCCTCCTGGGGGTTTATATATATGAGTGGCGTAGAATGGGAAATCTCTATTCTACCCCTTAGTACTTACAAATGATGAGGGTACATTGGTATATTTACACTGGTATATTCCTCTACACTATTGGGCCTATTACATGTTGGACTAGTTGCACGGCCCAGTCACGGGGGGTTGGGCCACACCTACAACAAGACTCCTCGGCGGAAGCGCCGAGGTCCCGATGGGCGAGCTGACGTGATCAACCACCCCAGCCCCCCGTTCCCCGACAGCAAGCGCGAGGGTGCCGAGTGGTGAGCCGATGCAACAGATAGCTTGCAGACCCCAAAGGCAATGCCTACGAAGAAATCAGTAAACTCCTACGATGAGGACGCGCCGTCCTGCCGAGGCGATGCCTACGAGGCGGACAGCGAAGTCTTGCACCGAGGACGTGCCGTCCCGCCGAGGCGATGCCTACAAGGCGGACGACGGAGTCGAGCGCCGTGGACGTGCCGTCCCGCCGAGGCGATGCCTACGAGGCGGACGGCGGAGTCGAGCGCCGAGGACGTGCCGTCCCGCCGAGGCGATGCCTACGAGGCGGACGGTGGAGTCGAGCGCCGAGGACGTGCCGTCCCGCCGAGGCGATACCTACGAGGCGGACGGCGGAGTCGAGCGCCGAGGACGTGCTGTCCCGCCGAGGCGATGCCTACGAGGCGGACAGCGGAGTCCTGCGCCGGCGCCGTGCCATCCGGCCGAGGCGATGCCTACGAGGCGGACGGTGGAGTCTGCGCCGGCTGTCTTGCCGTCCCGCCGAGGCAATGCCTACGAGGCGACAGCGCAATCTCGCACCGGCCACGGCGAGCCGTCTTTATCTGCGCGCCGCGCCGTGCCGTCCCGCCGAGGCAATGCCTACGAGGTGGATGGCGCAGTCCTGCACCGAAGCCACGTCGGAGCCGTGCCGTCCCGCCGAGGCGATGCCTACGAGGCGGATGGCGGAGTCGAGCGCCGAGCACGTGCCGTCTCGCCGAGGCGATGCCTACGAGGCGGACGGCGGAGTCGAGCGCCGAGGACGTGCTGTCCCGCGCGAGGCGATGCCTACGAGGCGGATGGCGGAGTCCTGCGCCGGAGCCATGCCGTCCCGCTGAGGCGACGCCTACAAGGCGGACGGCGAAGTCGAGCGCCGGGGACGTGCCATCCCACCGAGGCGATGCCTACGAGGCGGACAGCGCAGTCGAGCGTCGGAGACGTGCCACCTCGCCAAGGCGATGCCTACGAGGCGGCCAGCGGAGTCCTGCGCCGGAGCCGTGCCGTCCCACCGAGGCGATGCCGACGAGGCGGACGGCGGAGTCAAGCACCGAGGATGTGCCGTCCCGCTGAGGCGATGCCTACGAGGCGGATGGCGGAGTCCTACGCTGGAGCCGTGCCATCACACCGAGGAGATTCTATGACAGTGAATAATTGAAGTATGACGGTCGGAAATAGAAAATTGGGTGTGTTGTGGCTACAGGCCAAACAGTAGAGAAGGGGACTAGTAGAAGAGAAAGAGAGGAGCCAGTACTTACAAAGGATGAGGGTACATTGGTATATTTACACTGGTATATTCCTCTACACTATTGGGCCTATTACATATTGGACTAGTTGCACAGCCCAGTCACGGGGGGTTGGCCACCCCTACAACAAGGTGAGTAGCTTATCGGGCTCAGGGGAAGCAATCGGTGGAGAAACGACGAAGCGGAGCTGAAATTGGCGTCTTTGAGAGGTATATAAGAGTGATGTGAAGCCTTCTGTAGTGGTCACAAGGCTTCACAGGCACGGTAAGGCGGTGGCCACGGAGAGGGGCTCGGGAATGCGCTTCTTGCGTGAGAACGAAGAGAGGGGACAGCCTCTGCTGCTGCGCAGGGGATAAGGGGAAAGGTGGCACTGCAGTTCTGCCAGTAGTACTGACACATTATCTTGGAAACTTAAGAAGAGAGAGTTCGAGAGAGCGAGGGAGCTGCGGCAAGGGGAGGTGAACGCAAAGGCGGTTGCGTGCTGAGCGAGGAAGGAGTGAGGAAGTGAGGCTAACCGGTGGGGCCGTGTGTGCAGGCTGGGTGTGAACGCTCGGGCACGGTAGCCGCAAGTTCGCGCGGGGAGGAGAGGACGTGTGCAAGGCAATCGGGCAGAGGCGGTGGGGAGGCGCTGCGCGCAAGCGGCGCCAGAGGAGAGGAGGAGGCGCAAACGCCAAAAGGGAATGCATCATTTGCTGGGATTTTGCCAAATTGGGAAAGGAAAAAGAATTCAAGCAAAATTCAAGAAAAGTTCAAAAATTTCGAATTTTTCTGGGCGTTTCATAAGGCCGATCCAAAATCTTGAAGATTTTGCCCGGGTGAACCTGTGTGAGAATGGGGGTGAATAGGTTCATATCACATACATTATACATGCTTAAATCTTAATCAATATAAAGCAATGCTCTCAATCTATATCTATAAACATCTGGTGATATTGAAGGTACCTCTTCATTTTAGAGGTATAAAAAAATCCCACAATAATACTTAAAATAGAAAAAAAATCCTATAAATTCTCACATTAATCAAGAAAAAAAACATCTATACCACTTATTTTGTAAGGTAGATTATAACGATGCAACGATGCAGATTATTCGTATATAAATTTTGTTAGACTAATCATATACAGATATTGTAATTGTTACATTTGTATAATAATATATCTATATTTTTTAAATATATTAGAGATATATATCAAATATATTATGTCGTAATATCTAGCGCGCTGTGTCATTGCAGGATCAGCTGCTCCGGAGGCTGGAGGCGACGCTAGGCACGACGTTCAGCTCCGACTCGTTGGCGCCTCCCCCGGAGCCGATGATCCTCGTCATCAGCGGGCCCAGCGGCGTCGGCAAGGACGCCGTCATCAAGGTGAGATGGCGCAATCCCTACCCTACTTTTTACTAAATTGCCATTCGTATACAGTGCTGACCTTCTTGACTCACAAGGTTTACTGATGAATTTACTTTGCGTTTTGTCACGCAGATAGAACATAAACAAGTCTGGTCGTGTTGAACTGTATAATACTTTTGGTTTCAGAAATAACCGCTATTGAAAATAGCAAACCTTGTAGGAAAGTCCCGTCAAGAAAAAAAAAGAAGAAAAGAAGAAAGGCAATAGCACGATGCATTGTTCACGTTTAGCACATTAATACTTAACGAAATCTTTACACAGGAGTACAGAAACAGAGCCAAACCTACTAGAAGTATATAGCTCTTGCGGATCGATCGATCGATCTTTCATCAGAATGTCATATAGTAAAGCAAGAAAGAACCAAACCATACAGCTTAGAAGCACTGTTGTGAAAGGGCATCAAAGACATTACCTACAGATTTCCTTTAGTGGTCCATCTTATTCTCGCTTGTGCTGCGTGTTTGCTCGGTCTTATCTTGGGTTTCTTTTTGACTTTTTGACTTATACCTTATGATTACGATTTATAATTTTTAAACTGTCTATGAGAGAGAGTACGAAATAACAGAAACTTATGTGTAGTTTTAGCCGATATAAATGAAGTCGCTATAGTATTTACTATAATCGACTTGTAGACCCTGATTTAAAAAGACATTTCGTTTGAAAACTAATCACTATACAAAAGAAAAAAATAGTTTTTAGAAGTTTTCAAGTGTTTCCTCGAGGGCTGGTGTGGAGCAAGAGGCGGAGGCTTCGCACGGCGCGCCTGTCATCAACAGTAGCAACCAGCCAGCCAGCCGGCAGAACGTCGAAGTGGAACATCCAGAGGCACAAATTAACGGATGATTGGTGCGTATTTGGGTCTGATTTACACAGGTCCGCGCTGGGGCTCTTCGAGTTTGAGGAGAGACCCAGCAAACCTGTGCAGGTGCAGGAGAGGAGCATGATGGGAGTAGTTTCTCGGCTCAACATTGCAAACCCATCTAAAACATATACCTCTGTCCGTCTGGGCCAGCCTCCCAGGCGATCGTGCACCGGAAGGCGACGGCCGACGAGGCCCAGTTGGATCCTCGCGGAGGCGGCCAGAACCCAGGAGGATGACCGCAATGATGCGGCAGCTGCTTTCCAGTGTTTAACGGGCCATCACCATCTGTGCGACGATGGGCCGGCACGACCAATCTAAGCTGCCGCGGCTCCCCACTATTTCTTACTTCACTTTTTTTAGCTAATACTATTTATCAAATCTTCCTATCACAGTCCAAAAGAATAAAAACTTAGGCCTTGCGAATTTTTCTAAATAAATAAATATGACGATTTCTCTATTGCCACTACTAAATGGTTTATCAAAATAATTTTTAAAACGATTTATCGATGTTTAATTCAATCAGATAAATACTCACTCTGCTAAGAACAGTAACAGCCGTAACTCACACCTTTGCAGCAGAAAAATCACACGCAGCAATACCACTTTTCCGCCGTCTGCGGCGTGCCGTGCGGGTGCTCGCCGTTGCGTTGCCACTAGCTGTTGCTGGCGTTCTCCTTCCTTCCGCTAATCGCCGAGTCTACGTCCGGCACCGCACCGGCAGCGCTAGCGCGCTGCGCATCCTCCCAAAATCCGGGCAAACCCTAACCAGTCCCCCCATGGTGGCGCAGGGGATCGCGGACGCCGTGCAGGCCTACACGGGCCTCTCGCCCGCGGCCGCCGTCACCATCCTGGCTCTCATGCTCGCCACCTACCTCCTCGTCTCCTCCCTCTTCGTCGCCCCCGACGCTGCCTCCCCCGCACCCGCGGCGCCTCCCAAGCCGCCTCAGCAGCAGGAGCAGGAGATGGCGCCCTTCGTGCCGCTGCCGGAGCCCGTGCAGGTGGGCCAGATCACGCTCGAGCAGCTCGAGGCCTACGACGGCGAGGACCCCGCCAAGCCGATCCTCATCGCCATCCGCGGCCAGGTCTACGACGTCTCGCGCGGGAGGTGAGGATTAGATTGTACTATTCTGCTCTGATTTGGTCAGGATTTAGTGTGGACCGATATGCCCGTTGAGCTTATTTTACCACCGAAAATCGTATCAAGCTGGAACAATTAGACTATTTAGAGGGAAAGAATAGGCAGCAGTAGTAGTACTAGCAAGTTAATATGGATTGGTAAGAGCTGATCCAAGTTGGACGGCCTGCTCTAAGCAAGTTATGGAAGTGTGTGCTAGTATCAAACTGGTGGTGTGGATAGTCCATTTGATTCAGACGTTTTTCTTAGGTTGAGGGGGTCATATTTGGACAGGAAGCTCTTGTTGCGATTAAATTGGTGAAGTGAAAAAATGGCGCATTTTACACAAGTAACAAGGAAGCTACGAAGTTCTCATGCAAGTTTGAGCAACAGCAAGCAATCTGACATGATTTAGCTAGTTCTCACTAGATGTTATTGTCTGGATGTTGCTGGACATTTGATTAAACTGGACAGTATTCAAACCGGGGAGTTAAAGCTTGTAAGTAACATGTGCCTCTGAGCACTTGTTCAAATGGACTGTACGGCAACACCAAACAAAACAAAGACGCTATACTCAATGGTCCGTACTGTGCTCAGTTTCCCATATGGGATATGGCATGTGTGGTTGTGCCAATATTTGGTTGTTTTGATGCACAAGGCTGGGGTCTCAGGTCCATTTTAGCTATAACATCATGGTAGCTTCCTTGATTGTAGTATTTGCATGGTGCTTATTCCTTAATGCTGTAAACTTAGTATCTCAAAAATATTTGTATCATTCATCACATGGCACTTTTCAGTTCAGAATGTAACTAGTAATACTACCCTTCAATGCAATAGAAAGAAACCAAGAAGGTTGGAGGGGGCCAAACTAAAAAAAAAGTCATGCTTGTTGAACCATTTTTGGGAGCTCAGAAGCTAAAGTCGTTTTTACTAAGAGCTATAGATTGTTGTAAAATTGTAATAATTTGATGAAGTTAAGTTTTCATTCGGACTCCAGAATCCAAATATATGCTTAATAACAGTATGCTACTATTAGGAAAAAAAAATAACTATAACATTTCTTTGAAACTATTGAGTTGAAACGCTATCATATTTATTGTTTACTGTATTTCAACTCTGCATCCTTTTCTATGCTATCTTAGTGCACCTAATTTGCCGTAATCTTTCTTTATCTTTTGGTTTCTTGTGTTGGATTTCGGAGGGCATTTGGGTAATTTTCCAATTTGAGAAAAGAAAAAAAAGGGTGGTCCCACCTGTCGGTAGGACATCAGAGGGGATAAGGCGTCGACCTTCTCACTCGCGTGCGCAGGGAGGAGCTCGGCCTGACCTGTTCGCGTGGCGACTGAGTCTTGCATCGATGGCGGCGGCGATGGAGGCGCCTCCGGCCCATGCGCCTCGGCGCCGGCCGTTGGCTTCAGCCAGTCGGCCACCTCCTCGCCCTCCCTATTTAAGTTGGCTCTCCTCTCCTCTCTTGGGACTCGAAGAAATCTGTGAGCTTTCCTCTTCCTCGATCTCTTTCTTCTCGTAGCTGTGACTCGGTTTGAGCCTTGAGGCTGTTGTCCCATCGTGCTTTCTCACCGACGCTAGTAGCATAGAGGTCTGGATTGGTTTTCTCTGGCGTTCCCTGTGCAGATTCTTGTGCCATATCTCCTTGAGACTTGGCATCAAGGCATTTGGGAATTTTGCCTGTGAGGACTAAATCTGGCTAGCTCTCTACCGAGGTGAGGGAAGAAGAAGTTGAGGCTTGTTCTTCGTGTTCACGGGTGCTCTTGGCCGGAGCACTCGTCGGTCTTGGGCGGAATCTACCCTGACCCTCGACTTCCTACTTCGGTGACCCGAGGTCTGAAGTGCGGCATTGTATCTCCGTCAATCTCGTCTCCTTGTGCGGCATTGCGAGATGTTTGGTTTTCTGGGACAGCGCCTTGAGGCGTGCCTTGCTCTGATTTCTTCTCAGTGGTTTTGAGTATCACTGGTGTTGTATTTTGGTATTCTTATTACTTTGCTTCTGTTCTTGTCGGATTACTATTCTGAAGGAATTGCAAAGTGATTTTTGTGGGCTAAGAACAATTGCTCTGTGATGATATGACATGAAGATCTGAAATTGTATATGAAATTGAGTATAAATTAGTCTTGAGCATTTGGTTGACTTGCTATTGTTACACTCTGATCATTGGAGCTATTTGACAATACTTGCTGCTCATTGTAGTTTCAGTTCAGATTTCTGTGATGTATTTCAGACACTGTAGATGGTTTCTGAGTACTCTTATGCTGCTATAATCAATGATGTTCATGTTAATTGAATGGTAGAATTGATTGTGTCCAGCAAGGTATTTTTGTGATATGGTAGTTTCATTTAAATAGCAAGGATTGATTTATGCTCAAGATTTAATCTATAGGCTTTCATATATAATCAAGATTACATTTAGTCATTGATGTGATGGCCAAGATCAAATCTTGTGCAACTAGCCTTCTGAGAGCAATAAATAACACGCTAAACCTTAGTCTTATGCTGATTTTGATCACATACATAGTATATATACTGAACTTAGTATTCTGGTGGAATTGCTTAATGTTTTTACATATGTACATGTTGCTTAAGTCATTAGAATACTGCTGTGATCATGCTTTTATTTATAATTATACTGGAATTAAATCTGAATATTTGCTTATACCGCATATATGACAACATCTTGTAATGCCAATGTTTTCATGTCTGGTTGCTTGTATCCACCTTATTTCTTCAGTTGCATATTTGCTTGCTATCATAATTTATCATGTGCCATCTCTCCTTGTTTAGCTCCACATCTGTCTGTAAAATAGTATATTCTAGTTGGTGAAATAATCTGCTAATTGTTAGTATAGGGTATTGTTTATCGTGCAGTCTGCATTTAGTAGTACATAGCCACTGTCTGTTACCCTTACAGGCCTTGCTTTGTTTAACTATTATTCATCTTATTAGTCTGCTGTTTCAACAGACAAGCATATCCCTATTTGTTGAGACTGTCTAGATTCTAGAGTTCAAACTGTAGTTTTCTACTTGGTATCCGTATGGCCCATATACTGCCAAGGAATTAGGTATATATGTCTGAGTCCTTCGTACAATCTTCTACAAGAGGCGTCTTGTGGATCTGAGTTTCAGATATGAACCTAGTGCTTGTGCACTGTACTGTGACTACTGTCAATCTTGCATCAGATATTACTTTTAGGTGAACATGCTTCCCACGTCTACATGAGAACTTTGAAATTGTTAATCTATCATTTTATGCATAAATAAAACGGCTGTGTTTTATCAGATGTATAGTTCCCTTTGATCTGATGACTGTCATCCTTGCTATGCCCTCGAGCACTAGGTCTCGATGCAATAATATCTTCTGTCATCATGTATATATAATGCCTTCTCTCTTCATTATTCATGATTGTGTTCTCTGTTTTTCTAACTCAGGCTCTTTTATGGTCCTCAAGGACCATATTCCTTGTTTGCCGGGAGGGATGCAACTCGGGCCCTGGCATTGATGTCATTTGACCCTAATGACCTCACTGGAGATTTGGAAGGACTAAGTCCAGATGAGCTGGAGGTGTTGCAAGATTGGGAAGATAAATTTAAAGAGAGGTACCCTAGGGTGGGTCATCTTGCTTCAGAAAACGCAACACACAGTAATCAGAATGGTGCTCAGCTTGATCACGAGGAAGAGAATGCCTAACTCCATCGGTTTGTCTGGTTCTCTGGTTTTTTTTACTGGATTGCGAGCGGTAGATCTGATGCACTGATAGGTGATGTTTGCCTGCTGTATGAGTTTGCGTGACTAATGTGCCTGCCCTCTCCATCAGCTTTGTTTTGGTGTGTAGTAGTGGATAAGGGGGGAATTTTGAGTGGCAAAAAACTTGAGGCGCGAGGAGGGCCGCCCTTGTGCCCAAACGATACGTATATATGCCTTGGTTTGTGTCATCATTCACAGCTTAATTCTCGTAGCAATGATCTTGCTGGCAACTAAAGTACCATAATTTGCCAACCATACATTACTACATTCCTTTTAGCGCTGCTGGAAAACAGCATCAGCATCATGTCCATTCTTTATGAGATTCTTCCCTTTTCGCACATGATGCATCCACGATTATTTTTTCCGCTCCAGCATTGGAATCTCGATCCAGGGAGAAGAGAGTTCGCCCCCTTTTTTCCCCAGTTCTCCGCACTGCACCCACCATTGTTTGGTCCTTTTTTTCGTAGAAGGATAAGAGTACCTTTTCTTTTCCTACTTACCATGGTCTTACCGAGTTAGTCCATTGCCGTAGTTGCTGCTCGTTGACATGTGGTAGGCCAGGCTCGGTGATAGGGTCCTATCTAAAAGCCCGTAAATGCCACGGGACTAAAACACCACGGCGACGCAGTACGTATGTGTCCGCTTTCGCAGTGGCTAATAATGGTATTCTCCGAGGGAGAGGCAGAGGGGCACACACCTCACATGGCGTGTCCCGGAGAAGGGCCCAGCCCTTGCTTGGTAGTTGGCACATAGTACATTGTACTAGCGAGCAGCGAGTCAGCGACGCAGTGAGTGTTTTTTTACTTGTATATTATGATTTTTATTTAAAATTTTAAATTCTAACTATTCACAATAAATAGAACAAAGAGATACTTATATATGATTTTGATCGATATAGATAAAGTCAGAACAGTATCTACTATAATCAACTTATAGATCCATCTTAAAAAAATATTCTATTTAAAAACTACTTACCGTACAAAACCGATCAACAAACATAAAAAAAACCACCATCCTTGAGCAGTGGCGGAGGACGGGGAAAAAATGAGGTGGGGCAGATCGCCGGCCGCCCACCCGCCGCCGCCCGCCTCGCCGCCGCCGCGCGCGCCCGACGCCCGCCTCCAGCCTCGCTCGCCGCCGCCCGCCGCCACGCCGCCGCCGCCCCGCCGCCCGCAGCCCGCCCCGCCCGCCTCGCCCCCCGCCCGCCTCCGCCGGCCAGATCAAGGTCGCGCGACGCTGCACTTGCCCTATCGGGTCCTCCGCCACTGTCCTTGAGAGAGTTCGCGTCATGTGAAGGCATGCAAAGAACCCACCATCCTTGTCTCCTTGAGAGAGTTCGTGTCATGTGAAGGCAGGCAGGCTCAATCCAATCTGGAGCCCCCGCTCCATAACCGCGCTGCCAATGCGGCCACCAGCCGCCGTAGTCGTCGTCCTCCTCCTCCCCTGTTTTTCCCTCGAGGACCAAACCGCTCTAGAAATTCACGGTGATCTGTTCGTGTCCTCCGCAGCCAACCTACCAACCGTACTTTTCTAGATATTTCTTCTTGTGACTCCCTTCCTCCCCAGCTTGGTAGATCGAGCCGAGTTGTACGAGGGACCTGGTTTTCGTTGTTGCTGTCACAGCAGTCGCTGGTGGATATTAATGCCAAGTTATTTTGGAGGTGCCTGGTTTCCGTTCCTGTGCGCTGCAAAATATCACACTTGCTTAGTCACATAATATAAAGTAAGCAGCTAGCCTACACTATATCATTAGAATATATTTAATAATATTATAGTTTTATGAGGTTTTAAATTTAACAAGGTTTTATGAGGTTCTGTGTTTCACGTAAAAGTTTCAAGTAGGCACTAGTCGTTAGGCGGGCAGCGAGGTGGAGCCTAAGCGACCGCATTTTTTCTATTTTAGCCCTTTTTTTAAAAAACGATTCACATTTAGACCCCTAGTAGTTTTAATTCCATTTTTGGACCTAGGGGGTCGGCGCCGTGACCCACGGCGCCGAGGTAACACGTCTCGGCGCCGTGGTCTATGGCGTCGAGGTCCCAGGCTCCCGTCAGCGTGGCGGCCTGCGTGGCACCGACGTGGCGGCTAGCTCGGCGCCGTGGATCTTGGCGCCGAAGTCTGGCCAGCGGGCCCCACGCGGCCTTCTCCTTTCTCCCTCTGTTTCTTTCATTCTCTCTCCTTCTCTTTTCTCTTGTTCGCTCGTGGCCGCCGCCGCCCCGCCGCGCCCCATGGTGCCGCCGCCTCCTCCCCGCCACCGCGTCCCCGCCGGCGGCCGAGCCCCACCGCCTCCCCGCCGCCGCCTCCTCGCCCGACCCATCCACGCCGCGCCGCCTCAAGCCCGCCTCCGACGGTCGGCTCCAAGACCGCCGCCTCAAGCCCGCCGCCATGGCTACCCACCGCGTCGGCAGCGCCGCCGCCCATCCACGCCGCGGCCGCCTCAAGCCCGCCTCCCGCGCCGCCGCGCCACGCCCTCGGCGCGGCGCCGGCTCTCGCGCGCTTATCCGAGCTCGCTCCCGCCGCCGCCTCAAGACCGCCGGGCTGGTGCCCGGGTCGAGGGTCGGGTGGTGGCGGGGCGCGGCACGCAGCAGAAGAAGACGACCATGGGCCGGCTGCCCGCTTAGGCCCGCCCTCGCCACCGCGCGCCGCTTTGTCCACTACCATCGTCGGACAGGTAAAATTGACTATGTAATTTAGTTAGTTAATTAGCATCAATTATAGTGTAGTAGTTAGTTAATTTAGGTACTTAGGTACTCAGCCAGTTAGTTAGGTAGCATTTAGTTAGTGACTAAGTACTTATTAGTTACTATCTAGTATCCAATTTCGATTAAAGGTATTAAGTTTAGTTTTCTGTATGAACTAGATGGACAACCTAGTCACCCTATATCATGGAGGCAGTGTGACAAATGATGATTATGAAAATGTTCGATTTAATGAAATGCAAAGGGTGCTTCTGATATTCAGTGATCGGCCATCGTTTAGTGAGTTGGTTGCTAGGGCCCGGGAGGAGCTACATTGTCATGCAAACGATGAGAGCATCACAGTTGAGGGGTTACTTCACTTCGGTTTGAAAGACATAATTCTAAGGCGGTTGATCTTAATTGGTTGTGAGAATCAGTGGGACAAATATGTCAAATTGGTTATGAGGAATGAGTTCCAATGTTTGGACCTTATTGTGCGAAAGGTGTCCATTGATCCCACCCCTCATGGTTATTCACTAGAACTAGGTCATCAGGCACCCTTTGACCCTCCGTTACCGGACCTTGCGGTGGATGTGGAAGAAGTGTCTGAGGTGCTCGATGCTCTATCTGCCCCGAACGAGGTTCAGATTTCTCAACCAGTTCGAGTTGAATGTCGGACTGATGATGTCGTGGCGGCCCCTCAGGAGATCCCTTTGACCTAGAATCATCCCAGTAAGTGTCGAGCAACACTTTAGCTTGTTGATAAAAGTAGTTGATATGCTGACACGTTTGCAATGGCCGTAGCTTGTTGTTTCAGAAATTATGATTACTGGCCTCTGAGAAGGCAATGTTGTAGCACTTATTTCGTGAAACGTACTGTTTCCTACAAACGACTGAAAAGGCTACGTTGTACCAAATACATTGAATGTTCCAAGCTCTGAATTTATTACGAGACTACAGGCTCTGAAAAGCCTTCATAGGGACATTTATTGCTACACTTGAATCCTGAAAAAGCGAAAAAATTCCCATATTGTCCTCTCCATGGACTATGCCCACTGCACCAGATAACTTGCCTACATAAAAGCCTCCTATATCTTCCATACCACATCTCCTCCTCAAGCCATCACAATACTACTACACAACAATATTTTCCTGGAGGTCCGACCCATTTGGAGTGCCGGAGTGGCATGAGCGCCCGAAATGCCATTGCGGCTTTAGGACGCTATTGTGCATATGGACGGATCGAGTACAACGAGCCAACTACGGCCATAGGTTCTTCAAGTGTCCAGACCTGGATGACGACTTCATGGTAACGACGACAACTAAATTCTTTGTTTCTCGTTATTGTTTTTCAACTTGATCCATGACATCTACCACGCCACACATAGCCTTGCAAGTTCATCGAATGGGTAGATCGGGTGCCGCCGGCATGGCCACGGAACCGGCCAATGGAGGTGGAAAACAAAGGACAATACTTTGTCAAGATGACTCAGGCTCGCGAGGTGGAACGACATATGCGGCTTGAGCAAGAGCGCCGCGTGAGGGTGGACCAAATCCATCTGAAGGGCAAGGAGGATGAGCTGCAAAGGAGGCGGGAGCAGTTAAGTCTGCGTGAAGCAGCCATCAAGTGTCAGGAGGAAGAGCTTCAAGCTCATGAGGCAGCTCTCAAGACCAAGAGTGACAGGAAGAAGGATGCAGCGGAGCCATCTTCAGGGTGCGAAAAAAAGGGGAACAACCACGCTACACCCAGTAGACAAAATGTAATAGACCCAGCAAGTTATATTCCCTAAGGCATGTTATGACTAGTGGTGGAGTTCTGAACATTAGAAGTACAGAGTTCCACACATGCCACATGCCACTGGTCATGGCGCCGAGCTCGGCGCCGTGGATCCTGGCGCCAAGCTCGGCGCCGTGACCAGTGGCGCCGAGGTGCCTGCCATGTCACCGCCACGTTTGCCGCCACGCATACGGGCCCACGCAGCTCGGCGCCGTGACTTACGTCGCCGAGATGTGTTACCTCAGCGCCGTACGTCACGGCGCCGAGCCTAGGGTCCAAAAACGGAATTAAGACGTCCAGGGGTCTAAATGTGAATATTTTTCAAAAAAAGAGCTAGGTTGCTGCATATTTGGCCTAAGCGAGGCCTAGGTGGGGCCTAAGCAGTCGAATTAAAAATAAGGACAACAGACCGAAGATGAGTAAGCATGCATATATATTTAATGTAAATGGCTAAATGCTTAATGTAAAGTTGTAAAACTTGCAAATGTACGGGTCATTACAGATGCGTAGGATCAAACTGCAAAAGAAAATAGACTTTCAGAGGGCCCAAGCAGAAGAAAATCAAGAGGAAAGGACTATTTTGCAATATCCCAAAATTCAAAGGACTAAATTATAAAATTGCCAATCATCAATAAATCCCCACCTCCCAGCTGAATCCCCTTTACATCCCCAGCCGAATCCCCAGCTTTTCCTCTCCTACTTCTACTCCGGTCGGCGGCGAGACATCGCCACCGGGCCATTCGCAGCTCACCAGCCAATACCTCCTCCGCATCCTCCTCTCATCGCCACGCTTCCCCACCAGTTCGGCGCACCACTCCGACCCCACCGTGCCGCACCATCCTTCACTGTCTCCTCTAAATCCCATGCGGTCGCCCCCTTTATAGCTCCCTCCATAACGCAGTGCCATCGCTAGAGCCCAGGTTCGTTTTTCCTCTTCCCTAACCTCCGATTGCTTCTCTCACCCTCCTTCGACACCTCCTTTCCAGCTCCGGCAGCCACTGTGGCCAAGCAAAACACGTCTCTGCGCAGCGACGGCTCCACCTTTGACCTCCTCAGGCCGCTTAGGCGAGCTAGCCACCTAGCCTGCTGATTTTGGTCAAGGCGCGGTGGCGGGCCTCCGCTCAGCGCCTAGGCCCGCTCAGGCGGCCGTCTAAA